>JARNME010000012.1:37130424-37241913 GCA_030179655.1 Scaptomyza flava | reverse complement strand
AATTCAGCCCAAAAGATCTGATAAAATTACCAGTTGATATGACTGGTTTCAGAACTTCAGATCCTATCATATCCAAACATTTTCGCAAAAAGACTGTTGATGAATGGCACAATGTAAGACTAAGGCCGGCCGCACACCGGAGCCAACAAAACGTCTTTAAGCGTTTTTCTTTGTCGAACCGAACATGAATCCATTGCTTCTTATGGCCGGCCGCACACCAAGACCGACAAACAAACAAACATAACATTTGTTGGGAGCGAACATTGTCGAAAGCCGTTTTTCTATAGAGTTTCATGGGGGCTGCGCACACCGAACCCAACCAACATCTTTATACAAGTGTTCGTGACGAACATTACACGGTTGCTTATGGAGCTGCGCACACTGAATCCAACAAGCAAAACAGCATACGGCAAAGCCCAACAAACGTTTTTATTTTGTCGAATGCTGTTGGGTGGAATTATGTTGGGCTTCGACAAAAATATATTTCCTCTGGTTTACAAGTGATGGTGAGAACACAGTGTGGCTTGGACATACATCTTGAACATCCAAAACCTTTATAATATTTATATTATACATTTTATTAGCAAACGGAACAAAAAAAATTCAAACCTCTATTTTATTGTTATTTTATTTTTACTTTTTAAGGGAATTTGAATAAAAACCTACAAATCAAATGATTTATGTAACGATTGTAGCATTTAAATGCATCAATTAATTAGCATAATAAAAAAAACCTGGAAAGTGATAACAAACTGGATTGTGTGAACAAATTTCAAAATTTTGAATTTAGCGTTCACACCATATAGGTTTGCCTGTATTATCTATTTTAACTAAATATAATAATTACCTACCCATTTTTCTCTATTAAAATTCTGCAGTCAGGATGTACCCAATACTTTCTAGTTTTATTTTCATCACTTTTACATAATCTTACACATTGATAAAGCGCAGGAATAATGTCTTCGTCCCAATCAGTATGATTGTATCGTACACCGAAGCCAACAAAAAGTCGAAAAAAAATGCTCGTCAAAAGGTGTTGGTTTTGGTGTGTGATATCAAAAAAAAATGTTTTTTTTTCGGGGCAACAAAGACCAACATAAAACGTCTTTTGCACACCAAAACCAATACCTTTAGACAAGCATTTTGTTTTCGACTTTTGGTTGGCTTCGGTGTACGACACAATCAAACATAATTTTAAGTCTTGTTCAAAATGTCATCTAATTCGGACAAAGACATCATTCATAAAATAGAGGTTTGAATTTTTTTTGCATGAATACTATAAATATCAAGAAGTTCTTCATGCACTTTATAGATTTTATCTACTTCCGAATATAAATCAACACCTGAGCAGTACCCGATACATCCGTTGACTCATACAAGGCCAAAGAAAACCGCTCAACGTGTCCATTTTTGTCGAACAGTTGAGAGGATATATTTTCAGCGATGTTTTCAACCCTTCGAGCCACAGTGTATGCTGACATACTAACAGTTTTTAATAAATTTACCTTTTCAGGGCACATTTCTTCGGCTACTGCAATTTTGCATTCTTTGATCATTTTTCCATCGGTGAATGGTTTTTCACGTTTTGCGATTTCAAGAGCCACACGAAAGCTGGCACGAGGTACAGCCTCTTGTTTAGTTTTAAGTTTTGTAAATGAAGATTGCTGCGATTTCAATCCGCGCTTCATATTTTTCTGTCCGCAAACTTCCTGTATATTTTGAGTAATTTTGACAAGCATCCTTTTTTTTGCTGGATCCTTAAAATATTTGCTAGCTTTGTTGTATTAAAATTCATTTTCTTGCACCAAACAAATTAACCTATGCTCATCCATTTTAGCTGCTCATCAATCAGCTGTTTGAACTCGAACATGAACGTAACTTGAACTTGACGTGCCCTAACTTGAACTTGAACTTAAAATTTTTTTATCAGTGGACTATTTCACTTTTTACCACCGTCAACTATGATAATATGGTTTTGGCCCTCGGATCATACTGGAGTAATCAGTATGGAGACCCCTAGTGAAGAGAAAAACAAAAGCAGTTAGCAATAAGTGTGAGCGAGCGCAGTAGTGGATAGCATGTGCCGGAGATTTTGTTTCAGGTGCCCTAGCACACTTGTTGTACGACAAGCGACTGGCCAGCGGCCACCCAGAACGGTAACAATTTTTTAGTATTTGTGTGTATGTTCGTTTTTTACATTTCTGCTAGCTATGCTTGTCGAGAATTTTGTTATTTTTGATATTTTTTCTTTGTCTGTGTTTTCGACAAATGCACGTGTAAATACACTTTCGCAATTTGTAGGCATCACTGCATAAGTGTATGGTAGTTGCGATGGCATATTTGTTGGCCAGTGTCATAGAGCTAAAAACATGAAAGAGTATGTATGACCAGCAATGCAAAACTGATATTTGCCTATTTTACAAGACGCATGTTTATTTTCCTGATCGCCTGTTCCTGCAATTGATCGACAAGCACCAAAAACGAAATTTTACTGTTTTTCCTAGGTAGGCACCAAATTTAATTTGGCTGTTTAGGGGTTTCCGAAATTCATAATAGTAGAGAAAGGTCAATAAATGTCAAGGTATATGCTACGCATACATTTAAATATTGACATGTAGATATACAGGGACGCACTCGCGAAACAAAATATCAAAAATCATTACAAAGCCTAGGTCCGCCAAAGCTGCAAGCATATGAAAACGCACATTTATATAAAAATATATGTATGAAGCACGTTCAAATGTATGTTGCGTGGCTACGACGAGCCAGCACGTGTTGTTGTTGCGTTTTGCCTATTCTCGAATGGCACACGCACATGCATACACACAAAGTTTTACGCAGAAAAGAATTGACTTAGTTCCCTTGCACTGCACACCAACAAGACAGCAGTGCAAAACAACAAAAAAGTATATAAAACAAGTCGGCATGTGTATTGTAAACAAAGAAGCAATAATCAAAACAAGCACAGCTGTTTATCGTGGAAGAACCGACTTTTCTACTCGTTACTTGTGTCCGCTTCCGAACTTGCAGAAAAGCCCAAAGCATGTTAACATCAACAATTCTGTAAACATGTCTTTCTGTTAGTTGGTCGATGTTCAGAACAATTATGACAGCTGTTATTATACAGCGTCCGTCATTAGAAGTTTGACGTGTAATGCTAGAGGCATTAGGAACAAAAATTATATACAATTAAGTTAATTCTTAAACAAAATTAAATAGTAACTCTGTATTAGGTACTGACAGGCATTATCGGATACGGGCCGATTACACTTTTTCCAAAACATGTTCAACACTAATGATTCGTACCCTGCTGCCCAAACCCATTTCCCTTCTACAATAGGACGAAAAATATAGCAACAAAGCGCCCACGCTTTTTACAAAATGATACTAGAATTTTTCGATTATTATTGTTTTAAGCTTAATTTAAATCTTATTTTTAAAATTTTTAGTTTAATGTTTTAAAAAGCTTTTTTGTTTTGTTTTTTAACTATTAAGGTGTTCACTTTGTGTTGCAAAAGTGCAAAAGTGTAAAGGTGCAAGCCATCCCAAAAACAATTTGTACAGAATCGAGTTTACACTTTTTGCTAAAACCCTGCCTATGACAAAAATATCATTGTAACTTTGCAACGATTTCAGTGTTAAAAAATTATACAAAAGTGAAAACGTGTTGCACAATACAAGCATTTTTCTGGTATTTTTTGGTGTAATTTTGTGCTTTAGGTGCTAAATCAAAACAAACAGCTGTTCATTGTGAAAAGGCGATAAAAGTAAATTAGGGTTGGTTTGCTAATTTTCTTAAGTAAACCAGCTTATGGGATGCTGTCCGTTCTAGGAGTGATGCTTTCACGCTTTTAAAGGGCGTTTTTAAATTTATTTATTTATTTCAAGCTTCAAATTAAATATGACAAATGGCAAACTCAGCTCAAACTATAGCGAACAGCTGATTGTGTAAAGTTATCAGACTTGTTTTGTTCAATTGGGTGTTCACGACAGCGGTGTTGCAAAGTTACACTTTCGCACATTTACAACACAAAGTGAACACCCTATATATTTATATGAAATGACTTTTAAGACGTCGGTGGATGCAATATCTTAAGTGTAGCTCATAAATATATATCAACTTTTGTGCTATGCTGCTCGGTTCAAAAGATATTTAAAATCAATTTTTATTTTCAACATTTAAGAAAAAAATTGGAAAATAACTTATTTTTGATTGTTTAAATTATATTTCAAAAGCAACTCTTATTTTTGATTTTCATAATAAAGACTGAAAAATAAGTGTTATCTCACAGTTATTAATAAAAAATTGAAATTTAATAATTACAAAATAATTTATTCATTTAAGCCAAAAATAGGAGTTAAGGATTAATTTATTTTTGTTAATTAAAAATAAAAGTTTATTCGATTTTTGGATTCACAGCTTAAAAAAATAGTGTTTGGTCGTTTTCGCATTAACCTTATCCTTATATTTCGCTTTGATTTTTTTCAACTCCATAACTCTTATTTGCGGTCCCTGGTTTTTTTTTCGAAGCATAGTTATTCTAACTATAATTATTTCTAAATTTTAACTATTAAAAAAATTCAATGAAAATAAGTCGGGTACCCTAACCACTAGACATTTTTATACTTTTTTGAGTTACTCACTCCGCTTCAATTGAAGCTAATAAGACACTATAAAAAGTTGGAAAAATTAAAAAAATTTTAAATTTAGATATCAAGACGGCGTTCAACTCTGTGTGGCGTGACGGGATTTTTATCTCTTCATATTTAAAATGAAAAATTTGAATTTTTACATTGAATTGAGAAAAATAATCAAGTTCTCTTCAAAACAGATCATGTGCAGTTCATATTGCTAAGACCAACTCAGAATCATTTGGTATATATGTATGAAAGCTGTCCACCGGGTTATTCTCTTTCACCCTATTCTTCCCAATCCAAAACGATGCACTGCATCTATTTTTGCGGATAGCACAGCCATCCTTTGCTTGGGAACATCAACTGCCGACATAAGCATTTAATGTCCTCGATTACTACTTCGGAAGGTTTAAAATTCAAGTAAACTTGGAAAAAAAACTCAAGCTATATTCTTTACCAAAAAAGGAAATACCGTCGAACTTTCATAAAACGAATTGTAAGGCCGGCCGCACATCGCAGCCAACAAAGCGTTTTTTTTTGTCGAACCGAACATGAATCCATTGCTTCTTATGGCCGGCCGCACACCAAGACCGACAAACAAAAAACCATAGCATTTGTTGGGATCGAACATTGTCGAAAGCCGTTTTTCTATAGAGTTTCATGGGGGCTGCGCACACCGAACCCAACCAACATCTTTATACAAGTGTTCGTGACGAACATTACACGGTTGCTTATGGAGCTGCGCACACTGAATCCAACAAGCAAAACAGCATACGGCAAAGCCCAAAAAACGTTTTTATTTTGTCGAATGCTGTTGGGTGGAATTATGTTGGGCTTCGACAAAAATATATTTCCTCTGGTTTACAAGTGATGGTGAGAACACAGTGTGGCTTGGACATACATCTTGAACATCCAAAACCTTTATAATATTTATATTATACATTTTATTAGCAAACGGAACAAAAAAAATTCAAACCTCTATTTTATTGTTATTTTATTTTTACTTTTTAAGGGAATTTGAATAAAAACCTACAAATCAAATGATTTATGTAACGATGTAGCATTTAAATGTATCAATTAATTAACATAATAAAAAAAAACCTGGAAAGTGATAACAAACTGGATTGTGTGAACAAATTTCAAAATTTTGAATTTAGCGTTCACACCATATAGGTTTGCCTGTATTTTCTAATTTAACTAAATATAATAATTACCTACCCATTTTTCTCTATTAAAATTCTGCAGTCAGGATGTACCCAATACTTTCTAGTTTTATTTTCATCACTTTTACATAATCTTACACATTGATAAAGCGCAGGAATAATGTCTTCGTCCGAATCAGATGACATTTTGAACAGGACTAAAAATTATGTTTGATTGTATCGTACACCGAAGCCAACAAAAAGTCGAAAACAAAATGCTCGTCGAAAGGTGTTGGTTTTGGTGTGTGATATCAAAAAATATGTTTTTTTTCGGGCCAACAAAGACCAACATAAAACGTTTTGTTGGCTCCGGTGTGCGGCCGGCCTAAGGAGACAAGAAAAAACTTTGTCAAAGAGAAAATTCCCAATACATAATGTGATTTTGTATGAACCAAAGTGCTGTGTGCTAGAAATGAATTTGTTTTATATAAGCATAAACCTCACGTAGCAGACATAGAATGAAGAAAATGCGAAAATTACCTAGGAATTACTATGGACATAAAACTTACATTGCAAGCACATAAAATATTTAATTAGAAATAGAATTATCCCAATTCGAACTAATAGAAGTTTACAACTAAGTATCGAGAAGAAAATAATCCTATTTAAATATATTTTCCAAGCGGCTATTTTTATACTCGATACCAAAAAGTACATTAGTCTTGTGCAATGTCGGTCATGGTGTCTCTCCGTCTGTGTGAACGCAACTTTTTTCGACACCCTTCAAGCTAGAGACTTGAAACTTTGCAAATATCTTTTTCTATGGCCGTGACAGGCAAGGTATCAAGATTGGCGTTCTACGCCTACTGGGGGGCTGGGAAATCGTTAAATTGATCTTCCGGACATAGAGTTTTTATAAGTTAAAATATTATTTAGCGTTCGTTCACTGTAAGTTACTCATCTACTCATCCCGTCTGAGTGCCCGGAGCTTGTTTCGTCATTGTTGGCGGATGTGGATCACCTTATAGTGGTTGGTGAATTTATTCTACCACATGTTGTATGGCCTGTGAATGACACACCTTCAGCCCAATAACCTTCCACTTCAGATGATTTTATTGATGGCCTTCGCCCCATTTCAAATTACCAGGGTGCATAGCTGTAGTGGTTGGATGTTAGATTTAATATTTGTTTAGAACCCAGATTGCAGTTACATATGTAAGTAGAGATACCTATCATCCAACCTTAGATTAACTAAAGCAAGTTCCGATCAGAGAAGCCGAGCTATTAGTCGAGTTTTTTCATCGTTATAACATATAAAGGTGGTTGCGTATTAAAAGTATGATTCTAAGAAATTACATTTAATCAACACACAATTATTTTTTGTATTATAAAAGTTCATATGTAAAATGAATACAAGTGGACGGAATGATATATTATGCTTTTTGTGGACATTCAAATTAATAAATGCAGCTCGTTTTTGATGTGTTCAAGACATATAAAAGTATCTATGTTATATAAAGCTAGGCATACACGGTGCACATGTTGGTGTGATTTGTTGGAGTTGAGGTAAAAATCACTTGTGTATGGGCTTGCTGGCCAACATGTGCACGGTTTACTTGCTGCCCAACATGTTGGCTGTGTATGGGCTAGTTTTTAACAAATTTGTTTGTTCACCAACATGCTCGTCGTGTATGGGCTTGTTCTCTTACAATTTGTCGCAGCAATTGCGTCGTCCGCACGCAAGCGCTGCCCAACAAATCACACCAACATGCTCACCGTGTATGCCTAGCTTAAGGCACTTAACTAGTAAAAAATCAGGCGCGGTCGGTTTGTCCTGTGCCAACTAACGGTATAATTTTGAGAACACAATATTGTCTAGCCTACCGGCATTGTGGACACAGTGCTGTGGGGGGTTGTAGGACGCGAGCCAGCCAACGAGTTGGCAGTGGATGCGTGCAGCGAAGCCATAGTGCCCATCTGAAAGAATGAGGAGTCAAAAAAATAAAAAATCGCGGTTTTAATGACCACAATATGGACTTACTCGTAAATGTGCCAAGTCTTCTAGCTTTGTCAGATCAACTAGTTCGAGGAAAAGCGAATATACTACAGCCCAACCATAGATAGAGAACAGACAAAAGACGCTCCAGAGCAGCACCATTATAATATTATAGGCAAAGTACAAATCATTCACAATGGCAAAGAAGATGAGAGCTAAAGCACGCCAAACGGTAAATATGGCAAATGTCCATAGCCAGGGCATCACTTTTCTTTCATATTCCTGTAAAATAATAAAATTGTATTCCATTTTAAACTAGTGTTAGTACAAATTGTTCACAAGTTGAGCTTACTTTGCGCAGAGCAACGCAAAGCAAAACGCTGGTTACAAAGTTTATTAACGCCATAATAAGTGAAAATAAGGCGAAAACGATTAGCATGTTGCGCACTGGAATTAAAAATGAGATTATTTCGTTATGTAATTCATAATAAGCGTTTGTTACAAATACCGTGCTTGTTTCCGACATATACAAACTCATAAGATATAATATAATAGCCATAATGTGTGGAGCCTGGAGCAGCCATGGCATAACAGTATATATCAAAAATAGTGGTCCCAATGGTGAATAGTGAAAGAAACTGCAAAGATACACGTTATTAGAGGCAAGTTAACGCTTGCAAATGCTCGCTAGTCGAGCTGTTATTGTAATTGTTAACGTTAAAAATTAGGAAAATAATCTTACGACTGCAAATAGTCCAATTAACATGGCTCCTTTTTGTATGTCAATGTAATGATTGTTTTTCAGTAGTGGCCTCTGGTACCAAGGAATACGCACAGAACGTGTTGAGCGCGACATTTTCGAATGTAAGTTGGTCGATGATCTGCAATAATATACATGTTGGATCTATGAATTAACAACTTATGAGGAAGTGTGCTGCTTACCTGCCCGTGGCATGGGAATACACCGATGGGTTTGAGCGATAGGTTGACGGCGTTTTACGGCCGTAATTCATCTTCAAGCTTTTGAAGTGACTTCACGGGTAGCAAAGTTTTGAAATTTTTTTCAAGCACAGCACTCGAATATCTGCTTAAAAAAATTGCTGTTAGTTGTACTCATATTTTCATGCAATCCGTTAACGAGCGTGTCTGTTTAATTTGTTACTTTGGGTGTGTCAATCGCAAAAGCTGATGCCTTGCTTATATGTCTGTATATATAAACAAATTATATGAAGCTTTTACTTTCAGTGACATCAACGTATTAAGATGTCTACATCGCTGTTCACTTCGTTTGTTCAAATACAATTTAAATTTGTGTCATTTATTTATTTACCTATTTATGTAGAAATTAATTCAGTTGTTGCGCTACGCATTAGCAACAATATCACTGTATCACAGAAGTGCTGCCCATTGCTTAAACACGGTTGCTTTGAAGCACACCACTGGGGTACAACTGTTCTGCAACAAGCGAGTCGATTACTTGACAATCGTTGAACGTTCATATCAGCTGTGTGTTATTATTCACTCTGACTGTCAAATGTTTGGTTATTGTTTTTCCAAATTCTATCGCAAATGCTAAGAAAACGTAACAAATTCGGTTTTTTTTTCGATATTAATGTCATTTTCCTTCTGAAACATGGCACTGCCGCGAATAACAGACTATGAGATACTAGACAATCTTGGAGTGGGTAGTTATGCTTGTGTCTACAAGGCGCGCCATAAAGTAAGAAACACATATGAAATTTACTTTTCGAACAAACAAATGTATCTATGTATACATATATTCCTCTAGAATCGGCATACTTATCATGCCATCAAGTACGTGGAAATGTCTACGCTGTCACAAAACTCACGAGATAATCTTATCACTGAAATTAGACTGCTTCGTGATCTTAATCACAAGTACATTGTGACGCTTCAGGATTTCTTCTGGGATGACAAGTGAGTTTTTACAAATGTTTTTCTATTAATTTGATTAGCCCCTAAACCCATTATGGGATAGATTTTGGGCATTAATGGTTACGTACGGTTGTATAAGTATATAGTTATATATGTATTTAGATAGTTTTTTGTTTTGTTTGTAATCAATTGCGCCAAGCAAGTTGGTTTCGGTATAAGCGTAAAACTCAGTTAAGTTTAGAGACTACACTGGGCAGTTTATCATATTGCTCTCTCTATAAATAACTACCTTTAAAGGAACATCTACATTTTACTGGAGTATTGTAATGCTGGCAACTTATCTGCATTTATACGAACAAGAAAAGCGCTACCGGAGTCAACTTGTCGTTATTTTTTGCGCCAGCTTGCCGCTGCTCTTCAATATATGCGAGCCAATGACATTTCACATTTTGATCTCAAGCCACAAAATTTGTTACTAACTCGCAACGCTAATAATGTGACGCTCAAGGTTGCGGATTTTGGGTATGTTTCCTTTTAATAAAAAAAATGGACAAAAGTTCTTATCGTTAATGATGTAAGTCTTTCAGCTTTGCGCAACACCTCAAATTAGGAGAAAAAAATCAGCATCTGAAAGGATCGCCGCTCTATATGGCACCGGAAATAGTTCGAAATCGCCAGTATGATGCTAAGGCCGATCTATGGAGTGTTGGTATCATTCTCTATGAATGTTTGTTCGGTAAGGCGCCATACAGCTCGCGCAGCATTGAGGAGCTGCTGCTGCGCATACGCAAAGCGGAGCCAATAGTGCTGCCACACCATGCGCGTATCAGTACCCAATGCCACGATTTACTTAAGCGCCTTTTGGCTCATGAGCCTGCGCATCGAATTACATTTGCGGATTTCTTCCAACATCCATTTCTAGATCTTAAAACGTTCCCCTCTGAACAGACACTCAAAAAAGCCGTTGATTTAGTCAGTAAGGCTGTTGATTATGATCAAAGAAGTAATTGGAAGGAAGCCTACTATTTGTACTGCAGTGCACTTCAATATTTTGTGCCGCTTATTACCGAGGAACCAGATGCCAGTCGACGGCAAGAGCTGCGCAATCGAGCGCTAGCCTACTTAAAGCGCGCTGAAGAGATAAAAAATTTCATCATTGAGGATGAATACAAAATGCTGGCTCAACGTCAGCAGAATGCACCAGTATTGTTTGATAAAGTCAACGCTGCGGCAACTGTTGAGTTTAATAATCAAACAAGTAAATCGCGCATGATCGAAATGCTTGAACCGGATGCCCGCTATAAGCAGCTTTGTATGTTTTTTATGTACTTTAAATTACTATACATAAACTTTTTGTATATATTTTTTTTGGTATGTTTGTCTGTCTGTCTGGTATAAACGTTTTTTTTTTTTTTTTTTTATATTTTCGAGCATACATAAGTGTATTAAGAAAATGGGATAGGGTTGGTAACAGAGTATATTGGTTTGGTGTCTTCTCCGTCAGAGTGTCAATCCGTAGGTATGAACGCAGCTTTTTTCAACACCCTCAATGGGCTGCAAAGATAAAGTGTCAAGATTAGGGTGCTACGTCCACTAAGGGACTGACAAATCGATAACTTAAATTCAATAAAACTATATATTTTCCATATATATTTTGTTAAGAAGATCGCTACTGGCGTTCTCCAAAAAATAGCATCAACATTTTCCACCAAATTTGGTGCCAGGATCATCCCGCTGCCTTGTAAAATCTAAATCACCTTTATCATTGACAGCTTTAAGCTAGAGTCACCTTATTTGGTACAAAGATAGCTGTCGACATCTCCCAAAGATCTATACGATATTTCTTCTAAAGTTTTTGAGCTGGACTCACTACAGTTCTAAAAATGTGCATCAAACTATCTTTGACACTATCTTTGCCGCCCGATTGCAAGCAGACTTCCTTGCCACTCATTTCCGCAGTCAGCTGCTTCCCACTGCAATTTGTATACCCTTAACCCATAAAATGGGTACAATGGTTTTGTGCAAAAGTATGTAACAGGCAGAAGGCAGCATCTCCGACCCCATAAAGTATATACATATATTCTTAATCAGCATCAACAGCCGAGACGATATAGCCATGTCCGTCTGTCCGTCTATATGAACGCATGGATCTCAGAGACTACAAGAGATAGAGACATCCGATTTTGTATATAAGTTCTCCTATACCATGAGCAGAACAAGTTTGCTTCAAATTATCGATAAATATTCTTATTTCCGATATACACATGGTATCGATAACAAAAATATCGAATTTGGGAAATGTAAAAATTAGGGTTGAAGTATTGGGTAACGATATAACTTTTCTGAAAATTTCGTTCAAATCGATTAAGAAATACCGGAGATTTCGAATTTAATCTGGGTTCAGGGTATCTTCTAGTCGGGCTCTCCCGACTAGAGCCCTCTTACTTGTTTCATTTGTTTTATATTGCTCTACAATTGTCTGCACAATTTTTATACTTGTTACCGAAGGTAAAGAGCATATTGGTTTTGTGCAATGTCCGTCATGGTTCCCGTCCGTCTGCCCATCCGTCCGTCTGTAACTTTTTTCCACACCCTTCAAGCTAGAGACTTGAAACTTTCCAATTCTCTTTATCGATGGGATAGTAAATTAAAGTGTCAAGATTGGACTTCTACGATAACTGGGGGGCTGGCAAATCGATAAATTCAATAACTCAAAACCGATGAATCCACATATTTCGCACATCCTTAAAAATAGAACTACCAAATTTGGTAAGAATATAACTACTAGCAACCCCAAATAACTGCATCAAAAATTTTGGAGCCACACCCACCCATTCCGCCCCCTTTCCCCACTTTTTACAAACTTTGAGCTAGAGACACCAAATTTGGTATGAAGATAGCAATTGACATACCACAAAGATCTCAATAAAAATTATTTATGCCACGCTCACCCATACCGCTCCCAGCCCTCCTTCCCACACCTTTTACCAACTTTGAGCTAGAGTCACCAAACTTGGAAGGAAGACAGCTGGATGTATCCCCATCTGCATCGCAGAATCTTTAAGGCAGCGTAAACCCCTGCCGCATCCGTAGCCTGTGGCAATCAGGTCTCTTTTTACCGGTTTTAAAACTGGTAACGAGTATTCCGCATTCGGTTGCGTCCGACTGCAACGTTTCCACTTGTTTATTCATAAATTTGTGTTGTTCATGTCTTCAGTTCTTCTATCGAACTCAAGTCCATCTCTTAAGACTGGTCTGGAAATCGGGCGGCAAGGCGAATTGTATCTCTACGAGAAAAATCTAGCTGCTGCCTTGGATTCGTATACCTCTGCGTTAGGGATTCTAGTTCCGTTTGTTAACAATGAACCAAAAGGTGAGCGTCGCAATTTGCTGCTACAACAGGTGAGTCATGGAACTATATAAGATTTATATATGTATGTAAGGTTATCAGTAAGCCTTATTTTTTAGCTGGAGTTCTGGATCAAAGAAGCCGAGAGCATCAAAAGTATTTTAAGCGCAAAAAACTTGGATGAGGAAGAGCAAAAGCTGTCCACAGTACGGAGCTGCAGTATACAGTAGAAAGTTGACGACGCTTAACAAGCATTTTAAAATAAGTAGATGTAGAAGTTGCTTACTTTCGTACATTATACAGTTGCGAACACAAAAATATAAGTGCAGTGGTGTTTCAACTATAAAACTGCCAAATTAAATGCTTAAATCCAAGTGATGAAGTGGAGAATATTAAGCATTTGTGCGGCTCTGTACTCTTAATGGTCTTAATTTTAAAGTGTTTAAAACAAAAAATTCGAGGAAAAAGCTCCCATTGTCACACCAATTTTGGGCGATCGAAAACTGGAAAAATATTCTATGGTCAGTTGATAGCAACGTGGTTATGTTTGGTTGTAAAGGTTCTCGTTTGTACGTCAGACGTCTTAAAGATGCTAAATACCATCCGAAATACACTGCAAAAACGATTAAACACAAGGGAATGGGCGTTATGGTTTGGGCTTGTTGACGTAGAATACGTCTTACCTTTCAATAATGAGGCATCAATCTGAAAAAGTTGTAATATGAGAGTTTTACAAAATCACTTATTGCTCATGGACTAATGGATTAATTTTCCTCAAATTAATTTCATTGTAAAGCCAAGGCTTTAAATTTTCAATAAATATATATTTATACATATATGTATGTAGGTATTGATTACATTTTCTATTAAAGAAATGGAACCAAAAATGTGTATATTTTTGCTTCATTTTGAAGACTTTAAATTAATCAGCAATTTCAAAAATCCATCAATAACGCTAAGTTTTTTGAATATATGTAAGTTGAGATGAGATAACAATTTTATATATAAAAATATATATTTTTAAAGCAAACAAGTAAGAAGGCTCTAGTCGGTAGAGCCCGAATAGAAGATACCCTGAACCCAGTTGCAATAAATATATTTAATTTATATAAGACTTTGGTACACTGGCTTAGCTTCCATCGAAATTCGATATTTTATTGTTATCGATATTATGTGTATATCGGAAACCAGAATAGTTATCGATAATTTGAAGCAAACTTGTTCTGCTCATGGTATAGGAGAACTTAAATACAAAATCAGAAGTCTGTAGCTCTTGTAGTCTCTGAGATCCACGCGTTCATACAGACGGACAGACAGACGGACAGACGGACATGGCTATATCGTCTCGGCTGTTGATGCTGATCAAGAATATATATACTTTATAGGGTCGGAGATGCTTCCTTCTGCCTGTTACATACTTTTGCACAAAACCATTATACCCTTATTTACCCATTTTATGGGTTAAGGGTATAAAAATCAGTGCAAAAATCCTGACTTTTTATACCCTTCACAGGGTATATTGACTTTGTCATGATCTGTAACGCCTTTAAGGAATGATGGGAGACCCCATTAACTATATATCAAAATGATCAGGACGAGCTCAGGAATTGATTTCCGTCAGTCTGTCCGTCTGTTTCAACACGATTTCCGGCCAAACTGCTGAACCGATCTTGATGAAACTTTCACAGATTGCTTAGATCATGTCGGGTTTGTTCACTATGAAATTTCATCCCGATCGGAGCATTCTACGATATAGCCACCATATAAATTTACCATATGAACACGATTTCTGGCCAAACTGCTGAACCGATCTTGATGAAACTTTCACAGATTGCTTAGATCATGTAGGGTTTGTTAAACAATTTTATATATAAAAATATATATTTTTAAAGCAAAAAATCAGTGCAAAAATCCTGACTTTTTATACCCTTCACAGGGTATATTGACTTTGTCATGATCTGTAACGCCTTTAAGGAATGATGGGAGACCCCATTAACTATATATCAAAATGATCAGGACGAGCTCAGGAATTGATTTCCGTCAGTCCATCCGTCTGTTTCAACTCGATTTCAGGCCAAACTGCTGAACCGATCTTGATGAAACTTTGACCCCTTTTACACGATGAAGCTTTTGCGTCTGAAGCATTCGTTTGTAGGCAAAGGGTGTAGAGGGGTTACAGCTGCTAGCAATGCTTCATGACTTGTGAAGCAATGATTTATTTTTCTCATTTTGCTTTGCCTTATTCCGATTGCATGTAAACACAGAGTTGCACAGTGTTTGATGTGAATAAAAAAGTTATCGATACGAAATATCGCACAAGCAAATATTAGCGCCAATAGTAAATGCATTGTTTTGGTCAAGAAATTATTAGTAGAAATGTTCACTGAATTCATTTTATTTACTTGTTATGTCTTAAAGCAGTTATATGTTAACAAATAAAACAATCGATGGCACAGATATATGTTTATCGCCCATAAATTTAAATCAGAGTTGCATTTACAAAGAAAATGCTGCATGAAAAAACTTCATCGTGTAAATGCGACCAGATTTGCGAAGATGTTTTAAAACAGAATGAAAAAAAACTTCATGAAAAAACTTCATCGTGTAAAAGGGGTCTTTCACAGATTGCTTAGATCATGTCGGGTTTGTTCACTATGAAATTTCATCCCGATCGGAGCATTCTACGATATAGCCACCATATAAATTTACCATATCAACACGATTTCCGGGCAAACTGCTGAACCGATCTTGATGAAAGAATCACGCCAATTTTAACTTTTCTACAATGTGTACAACTATTCTAAATACAGTTAATCACCATCCGTTATTCTTTGCTTTGGTGCCTATAAAAATTAACGGAGTAATCCCAACAACAACATCTACGTCTACATATCTCCGATCGGATATATGACGTTTGTGAAACAGCGGAGATGTGTCGTTGAGACGTTGACGTTTTGAGACGACATATCTCCGCCGAAAAAAACACGACATATCTCCGCCAGCAAAATTTACTGGGCGGAGATATGTCGTCGGAGATATGACGCTATGCCAATAGAAAACTCATGAGCGTACGAGCTACGTCCTACAAATAAATTCGTAATAAAGAAATATTCGCTATAGGGTAAAGATTGGCAGACGCCGACGTCCATATTCATGATATATGTATATAAGTATGCCTTGGTGCCGAAGCATGCATTAGACTTAACATTGTACTTTTAGTTGAAGGCGAACTATTGACAGGCAAACTCTACGCAGCGCATTAGCAAGAAAACTAATTTTTTACAGTGCGCTCCAAAATGTTTATGCCCGAATGGGAGAATGCATTTTTTTTTTCATAGAAAATAAAGATGGCAGAGCAAAATGCTTGATTTGCAATAACATTGTTTGTCGCAATGTTAAATATTTTTCAAGATGGCATTATTTAGTAATAAACAATAAGCAAAATGAGTTACCGTTAACTTGCAGCGTGCACAGTACTGATCACATTTCGTTTTTTCGCTGCAGCGTACGCATGCGTGTGAAAACTGTGACAATATTTGTGTGTGCCCACCACTGGCTTAGAGCAGTGATGGGCAGACGTCGACGTCCATATTATTTCTAACTCACACGAGGCAGCGTGCTGGCTGCATTATTGTAAAAAAAGCGTTTAGCGCTCGATGTACGAGAAATATGGACAAAGCGCCCCACGCTTTTTTTACAATAATACTATTTATCATTTATTATTGTTTTAAGCTTATTTGAAAAATTATTTTTAACTTTTTAGTTTGATATGCTCTAAAAGCGTGTTTTTTAGTTTTTTTAAACTATATTTATTTTTCACTTTTTAGTTCGATGCATTATAAAAGCGTGTTTTTTAGTTTTTTTAAACTATATTTATTTTTTAATTTTTAGTTCTATTAATTATTCAAAAAAAAAAAAGTTTGTAAATTTTAGTGAACATGAACATGGTGCAGATATAAAAAAAAAATTTTTTTTTCGGCCGTGGACGGGATTAAAACCCACGATCAGTGAGTCCGGGAGCGAAGACCCGCGCCTTAGACCGCTCGGCCAACGAACGAACTTGAGGTAGTGGGATATACTGACAGTAATAAGCCACTTGCTTTTAGTCCAAAGGAGAGTTACATACATACAAACATACATACAAGTGAAGCTAATATAAACGTGTTAAAAATGAAACAAAAGTGAAAACTTGTTGCACAATACAAGCTATTTTCTGGTATTTTTGGTGTAATTTTATGCTTAAGGTGCTAAAGCACTGTGACCAGCTGCTTAATGTAAATGAGGGTTGGTTTTGCTAAATTTCTTAAATAAATAAGTTTATGGGATACTGTCCGCTCTAGGAGTGATGCTTTCACGCTTTTAAAGGGCATTTTTAAATTTACTTATTTATTGCAAGCTTCAAATTAAATATCACAAATGGCAAACTCAGCTAAAACGATAGCAAACAGCTGATTGTGCAAAGTTTACAGACTTGTTTCTTTCAATTAGGTGTTCACAACAGCGGTGTTGCAAAGTTACACTTTTACACATTTGCAACACAAAGTGAACAATCTATTTGTTTACATTTATAATTTTTCTTGCACAACGACAGACGGATTATACGGTTAACCTATTTGTCCGTTTGATCTAACACAACCTGAAAATTATTTTCTACTATGGAGTAGGTCCTATATCGATACGAATTTTGGCACAAACCGATTTTTGTTTAGGGCACGTATTCAGCTATTAATGAAAAATAATTATTTGAAAAGTTTCGTACTCTAATTGTTTGGTTATTGGACGATAAGAAAAAGTTGGTTAGTAATGCTATTATTTTTTTCGCAATTGTGCATGCAGATTATTTAATAAACAAAATACACGCTGAGTGCGTTCACGCACAAAGCTCGGACACAAAACTATAAAAAGAAATGTTTTCAAACTGAAGTTCTGTTATCAATTTTTTCTATAAAAATTTTTTCTTGTCCCCTTGGGATTCGATATTGCTTCGATTTACTTCCTCCGCCATGCTTAACTGTTACTTTTACGTTTTTTGGATCGAGTTCAGTATTGGGCTGTCGCCACACAAAATTTCTTTTGGAACACAGTAATTTTTGCAGACGAGTCCAAATTCAACCTTTTTGGGTCGGACGGTAGAAATTTTGTGTGGCGACAGCCCAATACTGAACTGGATTCAAAACACGTAAAAGCAACAGTTAAGCATGGCGGAGGAAGTGTGATGGTATGGGCCTGTATGTCGGCAGCCGGCGTCGGAAACTTGGCGTTTTTTGAGTTGACGATGGATAAGACTATGTACTTCAATATTTTTAAAGAAAATTTGCTCCAAAGCGCCGAAAAGTTAGGAATCCGACGTGATTTCCGGTTCTACCACGACAACGACCCCAAACATACGTCCGGAAAAGTGCAGCCCTGGCTCACCTGGAACTGCCCCCACGTTATGATTCCTCCGGCCCAGTCTCCAGATTTCAATGTCATTGAAAATTTGTGGGCTATGCTGGAGAACAAGATCCGGAATCCTCGGATTTCCAGCAAACAGGACCTTAAAAATGCTCTGCTGGAGGAATGGAGCAAAATAAGCCCGGAAACCACTCGGAAGCTGGTCTCTTCGATGAATAATAGGTTAAGGGCTATTCTAAAGGTTAAGGGATGACATACTAAGTACTAAAATCCTTATTTAACCTTTTATCCGGCAAAAATATAAATAGTTTGTGTCTGCATCTTTTAAGCTGTGACCTATATTTTAGATATATTTTTAGTTTTTAGTTTATATATAAAACTTAGCAATATTTCAGAAACAAATAAAGTATATTTTTTAAATGTGATATAACCTAAAACAAATTGGCGTTTAAAGATTTCTTGTTTTTCCTCTAGTTTAAAATATATAGCACCTTAAACTTTTTATTTGACATTGCATCATTTAAGCTGTGAGTCACTGTAGTTGGAAACTGAATGCTTGGCAGCATCATTCTCAGAGGGCGGGTTTGTGGACTAGTTTTGCTTGTCTGACGAGTTATGAGTAAAATGCAAGTCATTCTGCTTTGATTAGTATCGCTGCCAAGCAAGCTCTCGTCGGCTCTCCGTCGGCCTGCATTTTGTATCGTTTCGTGTCGATACATCGGCTTGCGATGTGGTAGCCGAGTTGTGACGTTTGTCGTTGCACAACATGCGTTGTGTGGCCGCATCATTACATCGTCAGCAACATAGTTGCACTCTCGCTGACTGTGTGGAATGTTGTTAATGGTTGTTGGCAATAGCAAGAGGTGGTCGAAGAGTACCGCTGGAACCGGGTGTTAACTTATATATAAATATATAAGGCATTGGCCAAAACTTCTGAACAAAATAAAATAAAACAAGAAGGCTCTAGTCGGGTGAGCCCGACTAAAAGATACCCTGAACCCAGTTGCAATAAATAAATTAAATTTATGTAAGACTTTGGTACACTGACTTAACTTCAATCGATTAAATTCGATATCTCCGGCGTTTCTTAACCGATTTGGACGAAATTTTCAGAAAAGTTCTATTATTACCCATTACTTCAACCCTCATTTTTAGATTTTCCAAATTCGATATTTTATTGTTATCGATATTATGTGTATATCGGAAACAAGAATAGTTATCGATAATTTGAAGCAAACTTGTTCTGCTTATGGTATAGGAGAACTTAAATACAAAACCTGAAGTCTCTAGCTCTTGTAGTCTCTGAGATCCACGCGTTCATACAGACAGACAGACGGACAGACAGACGGACAGACGGACATGACTATATCGTCTCGGCTGTTGATGCTGATCAAGAATATATATACTTTATGGGGTCGGAGATGCTTCCTTCTGCCTGTTACATACTTTTGCACAAACCATTATACCCTTATTTACCCATTTTATGGGTTAGGTTAGGTTAGGTTATGCCGGCTGGCACTCCCAGGGGGAGCGCCACACATAGACCGCTGAAGGGTCCTTAGTGAGGCCGGTGTTTAGAGGTGTTGAGGGCTATCCCGATGGACTACCTCTCTAAGTGGTGTCCAGCTGGGTAAGCGTACTTCGGGCAAATTCCAGAAGCTTGTTGGGTTCCCGCTTACTGGCTTCATCGAGTGAAGCTAGAAGGGGAGCATGTAGATAGCGTAGTCTTTGTGCTGCCAGTGCGGGGCAGCTGCACATGAGATGCTCAAGCGTTTCTTTGATACCAGAAACGTTGCATTTCCGGCATTCGATTTATGCCTAGCCTTGTCGTGTGTACTGCGGTTAGGCAGTGGCCTGTGAAGAGACCTACCAGCCTTCGGCAGTCATGCCTTTTTAGCATTAGTGCATATTTCGTTAGTTCATCGTCGTAGGTTTTGCACATTATTCTTGAGATTCTGCAGTCGGAGGTGTATGTCCACCTTCGTACTGCTGTGTCCCGTGCCTGTGTCTCCATATAGGAGTGTAACGTTTGCAGGGAGATCGGGACATCAAAAATGTCACTGTTGAGTCCCGTTGCACCTTGCTTAGCCAGAGTGTCCGCTGTTTCGTTGCCCTGAAGCCCTGGTGGCTTGGAATCCAGTAGATGCGCACTTTTTTAACGGTGCACGCCAGGACATTCCGAGAGCTTATGTGGTCAGCCTGTAGGGCTTTGATTGCCGCCTGGCTATCTACGAATATGTTCACCATGTCCTGCGTTGTATTTGTTTTTAAGACTACTTCTGCTGCTTTCCTGATTGCGAATATCTCCGCTTGGAATATGCTGCAGTGGTCCGGGAGTTTGTAAGACAGGCTCATGGGTGGTTCGGCGCAGTATACTGCTGCGCCGACTCCCTCCATCATTTTGAGCCGTCTGTATATACGTTGATGGCCGTCTGCTCAGCTCCTGAGCGCCAATCACCTTTTCCTAGGAGCGTGGGCGTATATTTAAAATTGTTTCTTTGGATCATATAGTCTGTTTCGACTTGGATCCCTCTTCCAATTATACTATGCCCGTAGTTGAGTATCTTCATGTTGCCTATCGTGCAAAGACGTTGAGCAGTCTTTTTTGCTGTTAGGCGTGCCTGTATGTCCACGGGGTTGACATTAAGTACTGTCTGTAGTGCTTTGGTTGGTGTTGTCCTCAGCGCCCCTGTGATGCATATAAGTGCATGTCGCTGAGTTTTTTTCATTCGTTTTAGGTATGTGGATTTCTCTGTGGCTTCCCACCATACCAGTATTCCGTAGAGTAGTATGGGGCGCACAATCGAGATGAGAATCCAGTGTGTCAGTCGTGGTGAGAGTCCCCAAGTGCTACCCAACATCTTTTGCGATGTATAAAGTGCATTGGTGGCTTTCTTCACCCTTTCCTCCACATTGAGCTTCCAACTCAACTTGCTATCCAATACTATCTCTAGGTATTTGATACTCTCTTTCGGTATCAGTGCCTTATCGTTTATTTTTGGTGGAGTCCAGCGAGGTACCTTGTATCTCTTTGTGAAGAGAATGAGGTCCGTCTTGTCCGCGTTGATACTTAGACCGGCTTCCATGGCCCATTCTAGTATCTCTTTAAGTGTGTGATCCATGACAGAGCTGATTGTCGATGGACACTTGCCTGTGATAATTATGCTTATGTCGTCTGCATAGGCAGTTATCTTCGGGGCTTTCCGTTTGAATTTTTTAAGAAGTCCGTTTACCACCAAGTCCACAGTAGGGGTGAGAGCACTCCTCCTTGGGGAGTGCCACACTTGGCTTCCCTGATTGCGGTAGTGGTTCCCCATTCCGCTAGTATTCTCCTGCTGCTCAGTAAGCTCTGAACCCAAGAGTATACTGCTACTGCTGGGGTCACAGCTCTTAGGCTGTGCATTATTGCTTCCGTCGACACATTGTTGAATGCGCCTGAGATGTCGAGAAATGCGCCTAGGGCGTATTCTTTGTGGTGTAGTGCTTTCTCTATGGTAGCTACAAGGGAGTGTAGCGTTGTTTCCACCGACTTGCCCTTTGTGTATGCGTGTTGGTTCTGCTCTAGAGTCATTTCTGTATTCTCTCTGATGTGGAGATCTATCAGCTTTTCTAGAGTTTTCAGGAGGAACGAAGTCAGGCTAATGGGTCTGAAGTCCTTCGGCACAACGTGGCTACATTTTCCAGCTTTTGGCAGGAAAATTACCCGTGCTGTCCTCCAGGCCTCCGGCACATAGCCATACCTAAGACAACCTCTGAAAATTTCTCTCAGCCATGGAGTGATCACATGTTTGACCTTCTGCATCATGGCCGGGAATATTCCGTCTGGACCTGGTGATTTGTAGCTCTCAAAGGAGTCTATCGCCCACATTATCCGTCGCGTTGTCGTGATACCTTCCGGAATTTCCACTGTTGTGGTTGGGTGTATCGATTGCGTGTTTGCGTTGAATTCAGTGCAGTTAGGGAAATGCGCCTCCAGGAGCACATTTGCCGCATCTTCACTGCTTTCCGTCCATCTGCCGTCTTCGGTTTTTAGTTGGCTTTGTATAGTCTGTTGGCGAGCTAGCAGTTTCCTTAACCTTGCGGTGTCGGCTGTCTTCTCAATGCCTGAGCAGAAGTTTAGCCATGCGTGTCTTTTGGCTACTCGTACGTTTTTCTTAAAGTCACGGAGCCGTATTTTGTATTCGATCCATACTAGCTCTTCTTCCCCTTGTTTTGCGAGTTTGAAGAGTTCTAGTACGTCTTTCCTTATTCCTTTGAGTTCTGGAGTCCACCACGGGGGCGTGTGTCTCTTCTCCTTTCTTGGGATGGTCTGCACGTTTTATTGTAGGCTGCCACTAGATTTTTGTTGAGTGTCTCTAGGGACTTCTCTAAATTTTTTGTGGAGACTATATTGGGTGGTCGTGGAAGATTTCCTTCAACCTCTTTAACGAACTGCTCCCAGTCCGTATTTCGCGGGTTTCTAAACACATTTTTCTTCACTATTCGTTCAAAGTTTACCCGGAATTGAATGTACCTGTGGTCCGAGAAGGAATGTCTACTAAGGACTCTCCAATCCTGAGCCACGGTATTCGTTACCGACGCAAAAGTTATATCTAAGACGTTAGATGAGGTAGGGCCAACAAATGTTGGTTCATCTCCCTCGTTTACTATCTTAAGATTAGTCTGTAATATGAAATCAAGCAGTGACTCACCTCTTTCGTTAATATCTCTGCTTCCCCATACCGTGTGATAAGCGTTGGCGTCAGCTCGGATGGTGAGGGCCTGCTTCTTAGAGTCGGCCTCTCTCACCAGTCGAGTGAGCTCTTGAGGGGGCGCTTCGGTGTCGTGCGCCATGTAGCAGGATGCCATTAGGATTGGCTCATCTCTGCCACCTTCTAGTGCGACCACAGTGAGGTCGTCAGTGCTGTAATTAGACAATAAGTAAGCATAGATACCTTTCCTTACTAGGATTGCGGTCCTTGCTCTACTCACTGTTGTTGGGTGGAATATGTTGTAGTTGGGAGTCTTTAGTCCAGAAACCTTGTTGCCTGAGGCTATCCAGGGCTCCTGGACCAAGGCTACATCGGCGAGCCCTGTCTCCAGGGTTAACAGGAGCTCCGCCGATGCCAACTTGCTCTTATGTAAGTTGATTTGGATGACCCTCAGCTCCATAATTGGCTGTGGCATCTTCCACGGATGGGACTTCCACCACGGTACTGTCCGCATCCTCGTCATCTTCTATTTCCAGGCTCTTGGTTGCGAGTGTGACCTCCGCCAGGTCTTTCTCCACCTCACCCGCCTCCAGCGTATTCGTATTTTTGTCGTCGGGGTGGCGCTTTTTGAGACGTAGGTATACGCTACCCACGCCCCACGCCATCTTCCCGAACCTTCCGTATAGCAAATCGTCGGCCTCCTTATTGATCTGGATCACCATTTGCTGACCCTTGCTATCGGGCTTCGCAACGTGGATCACCTTCCAATCGACAGTTGGCACGTCCGGATTTTGCCATCGCAGTAGCTGCAGTGCCTGGTCCGCTGGTACAACCCGCGGGAAAAGTACTTTTGCCTTTGGTAGGGACGGAATGCAAGTTCTGTCCACTACCTCCAGCTTGGCACCCTCCCACGGAGCGTCCAGAGCAGCCACGACACCGGTGACCCACTTCAGAGTGTGGTCATCCTTGCAGCTCAGGATTTTAACGCCTGAGAGCCAGCCCGCTCCATCAAAAGAGATGGCCCACTTCTGCTGGCGGATCTCATCTTGTGTGAGTTCTCGCTTGCAGTTAGCGAGCCGAGCCCGGATTTTTAAGGCGGACTTGTACTTGGCTTTGGCTTTCAATCTTTCAATCTTTCAATCAACCTTTTGAGCCCGACCCTACTGGGGGTGCTGGTGCTCGCCGGGCCTGGAAGACATTGAGAAACCGGTTTTCGAGTCCCTTCCTGTGATTCGCAATCCGAGTCTCCTTGGACTGCGGTATCGCGCCACATTTTGGGTGTATTTTTGGCAGTAGCTTACAACCGTCCTGGCCTGCTCCAACCAGTACGGAGGGTGGGTTGCTGGCGACACGCAGAGAGGATTTCTCCCCCCGTGCCCGCCGGTGGTAGCACCCTTTTCCACCGACGCACAGTGGGGCCATTTGAGTTTTTTCATATCAAAAATCATAACTTTTGAACCAAATGAGATAATCGAACAATTTAAAAAGCATATGATAGATAATTAATCAACCTATAAAATGAGCGTTTAAAATGAATTCTACGATTTTGCTGTGCCTATTTATGGGTATGCAAAGTTGAAATTTGTGGAAAAATCAACTTAACGGGAAGGAAAAAAAATATTCTTTAAATTTTTTGATTTTTATTGTTTCGTTTTAATGGTTTTTATAATCTAAAATAATTAAAATAATTTTTTTTTTTTTTTTTATTAATTTTTTGTAAAATATTCATCACAATCCGTTAAAGATGGTATATCTAAAAGAGAAATCATCTCTGAACTATAAGTATTTTCTAATTCTTTTCGTGACTTAACATGCCTCAGTGATGAAATTAGTGGATCTGAAGATGCTGCTAACATGTTGAAGAGGTCCTCATTTTGTCTCACCCTTGAAGCTTTGAAAGTGTTTAGCAATCTGTATTTTTTATAAAACTTATTAAGGGACTCTTGTGCTTCTTCAGAGAGCTCTCCAATTGGCAAAGACTGATACTCAATTATATCCTTGCCATGCGCCAATATTTTATGGACTGTCGGGGTCAGGATGGTATGGTGTTGAATGTCTAAATCATTCTGTTTGCTTGCATCCATCTTGAGTTTAGTCTGGCATAAGTCAAGGCAAGTTTTTGTTTTAAATTTTCACTTCTCTGTACATTGCCGTATAAACTATCAAGTTCTTCGGAGGCAGCTTCCGTGAAATTCGTTACTGTTTTTGACTTCCTAAACAAGTCAAATAATTTAATTTTCAACGACATATTTGAAGTGTAATACAGTACTTGTCTCGCCAACTTTCAGTCGTAGACTAATCCAGGATTATAGTTTTTTTTTAATATATAATCTAATCTATTACCTCATAGATACCGTTTGGATTAAGGGTTCAAGAAAAGAGTTAGCTTTCATGCCTAACAAATTTACCTATTGTTTGTATAAGTCCAGGTCAAGAAGGTCAATTTATGCAATTTGGGTACTTGGCACGTGTCCGAATAAGATTTGTGCCTACCTGAATGGGATGTGTGACTAGTTGTACGCCAACGCAATTTCTGTATTCGGTGCGTACCTGGTAATTTATTTGTATATCCTGTAACTGCACCTGAATTTAGGGACCAGGATTTGACAAATGATCTCAGGTAAGCATTACAGAACGAAAAACAAAAGTCAAGTATCTTCACAATAACGAACGTAACAACAACAACAAAAATGGGTTTTCACGGTTATATGTCATAAATTGCCCAAAAATGCATGCAACACATTTTTTTCCTATGACTTTTTCACTTTTTTTACATTTAAAAAAAGGGGCAAAAACGGGCACATGAAACTTTTTGCATTTAATAGAGGAATAATCAAAGAAATGAATTTAAAAAAATAGCCGATATAATGTGATATAATTTTTTTTTATTTTCCATCAAAGTTGAGAAATAGTGAAAATGTGGATAGTTGGTAAATATTGAATTGCCTGGCCAAACGCAAAGCAAACAGTATAATTTTTTTTTTATGCTTTTCTTAATAAATAGATCTATCAATAGAACCAAAAATAATGACGATCCGTAACTTAGTTTTTGAGATATTGTATCTCAAAGCCGACCAAATTACCTTAAAATTGTGATTTTTATGTAACACAAAAAATCAGACAACTTTGAAAAGCTATATCTTCTAAACAAAAAATCCGGTTACATTATGGATTGCAGATTTGAAATCGCTGAAAAATTTCCTATAAATTAGGTTCATTCAATTTTTTTTAGAGGCACATGCAATTTTTGATTTTTGACACTTGACTTGTTCTACGGGCGCCACTGTGCGACGTTTGGGTTGACATCCCAACCCGTGTTTGACCCTTAGTCACCTCCATTTGATTTTTATTTCTGGGAAGTCTACCCATAGCATTTTATCCTTACTGCCAAGGACCTCGAACCATGGTTTGCTCTACGCCCTCGCTGTGCCGAAGCTTTTGAGTGGTGTAGAGTTCACCTTAGCTTGACATAGTACTACCTCTCCACAGGCAAGTAGGTTCGTAGTACATTCGTTTGTTTTGGGGCGTGACGACATCTGCTTCGGTTAGCCCCTCGCCTTCACAGTGCCGAAGCCTTTGAATGGTTTGGGGTTCACTTTTAGCTAGACGCCGTCCTGTCCCTCCGCAAGGCAAATAGCACCTGGTACCCCTCGTTTGTCTCGAGGTAGCACGATGCCCATTGCCCAGCCGGCACCCTCGTGGAGGGTTCAGTTGAGGATTTTCGCCAGCCAGTTAAGGGTATAATAAAATAAAGTCTCGGCAAAGTCTTGTTTTTTGAATTTTTTGTAGGCAAATACGAATTTGCACCAAATTGTAATCTACATTTGTCGAGGCGAATGTTGCGCATAAATTAAAATATGCACGTGTAGAAATAAAGGGACACACACACAATTATATAGGAGCTAGCCGAAACAATATAAATCACTACTAAGCCCAGGCCCAACAAAACTGCAAACATATGACAACGCACTGTTGAGTCACCAAGCCTTTTTGGCAACTATTATTTTCATTAAATGATTAGAAGTTCACGAAAATTAATACTTCTATTGTTAAATATCACACATGCAAATATGTAACCAAACATGACATATGGCTGTGGCTTCACCGAGTGTCAGCTTCGCTCAAGTACAGAATCGCGCAACCGTTTAAGGGAAGTGATTAACAACGACTAATTACAAATGCAAACAGCAAGAAGCATGCGCAGCCATGCGCTAACATACATGTATTAAGAGAGCAGGCTACGCTCTACGTAAGAGATGCGCATACAGTGGTGGAACGTGTAATGGTACAGTTGTTATATAATTCATGATGATCTGACGGCTGCTACCAACATACTCCCCCCGCTGGAAGCCTGTTTTCCAAACACATTCGAAAGGGGCATCAGGCAGAGCTTATTCACAGCCCTTTTGATGATCCCAGGCTGGTTTTAGATCTGCTACACGGGCTACTCCTTGCCAGCAAAGAGTGCGACCACTTTCGCTAGTGGCCAACGCATTGGCGGCATATTCTCGTTCTTTACGAGGACCACGTCGTTGATCCGCAAGGACTGCGAGCCGTCTAATCATCATAGTTAAGTTTCGTTCAGTCAGGCTCGATGATGGTTGTTGGAGGACCACCAAGCAACAAATGGGCAGAAAATTGAAAGTAGAGGACGAGAATTAACGACCGCCGATCTGGCAAACAAGCGTGCGCAATTCATCATGGCTTGGGCAAGAATTTCCAATGGAACGATAAAGATGGTACTGGATTATGGGAGGCCGCAGTTAAATACGCAACTGCGGCCTCCCATAATCCACCAAACTGTGGTGAACGTGGCGGGATGAACTTCCACTGGATTCTGTCTGCTAGGCACCATCGGCGAACAGTTTCCATATGTTGATCGCTTAACCTGAGCTGCCGTAAGTCCTCAAGCTCATTTTTTGCACCGACAAAATTGGTTGCTCTACCAGACCAAATTTGGCTGGGTTTCCCACGCAGCGAAATGAAACGCTTGAGCGCCCTGAGAAACGTTGCAGTAGACAAGTCCTTCACAAGCTCCATATGTATATCCTTCTAGTGAAACGTATAAAGGCACTAATGTAGGCCTTGATAGGTGGTCGATTACGCACTTCAGATATATAGAAGAATGGGCCGCAGCAATCGATCCCTGTTACAGCAAAGGGCCGAACTATCTGAAGACGTTCACTTGGTATTTGCACCATTATTGGCTCCAGAAACTTTGGCTTGGCTCTAAAACAGATCGCACATCTGCCTACCGCCTTAGAAACGGTTCTTAGCCCACCTTTGAGCCAATACCCAGTGTGCAGATTCTTTTTATGAGCGTGTTCGATTAGCGCGTGATTGATTGGATGACGTCGAGGTAGGATTATTGGATGCTCCAAACGGTAGCGATGAATTCTTGAGTCGGCCACCAACACGCACGAGTCCAAATTCGTCAATAAAGGGTGATAATGAAGCGACTGAAATGGGCTTTTTAACGACTCCCTTTGCACGCAGGCATATAAGCAAAGATACGTTGCGAAAACTTGAAAAATTAGCATATTTGCAAGTTTGCGTTATGTCAATGTGCGGAGATAGCACTAGCAAAGCAGCCTTTCGCAATTCAAGTCTCGATTTCTCTGGAATACTAGATACGGGCCAATCAGCAGAATTCCTTCGTGAGTAGGGTGGACCATGAAACCATAACTCTGATTTGACTAAAGCTTCAGGAGAAGCACTTCTCGCAGGATTTAACGCTGTAGAAACATGTACCCACTTCATGCTGGCCGACAGCTCTTGTACGACTGCCACACGGTTAGCTACAAATACATTGAAGCGGAAGGGCTCGTCGCTGATCCAGGCCAACGCAACAGATGAGTCACACAAGCAAAAAACTGTGCAGTGAAGATACCCAAATCCATGATCTCGCGAATCATTTGGCCAGCAACACAGCTCCACATAAGCTTAGGTACTGAAAGCGTTTTCAATGGTGCAACTCTAGACTTTGCGCAGAGAAGTTGAAAAGTGGATGCATGCTCAGCTTCTGAGCCGAGTAGAAATCTGGGAAATGAGATTCGACTAATGTTATGCTGCATAAGTCGGTCCAAGTTGTTTTCCTTGCCACTGGAAGGATTTCATCCCAATCCAGCTTGTCCTTGCAGAGTTGCTGAAGAAATATTTTTGCCTTTACAATAACGGGTCCGAGAACTCCAAGATGATCGTAGAACCGTGCGAATGTTGAGAGCATGGAGCGCCTGCATGGTTTTTGCGATAATTGTAGCGGCATTAAGCAGAAGAGAAGACAGTCGTTTGCAGGGTCCCAAGCAAGACCAAGAGTTTTATTTATAGTGCTACCATCATCAAATATTACAAATTTCTCTTTATCGTCTTTAGCTACATTATTGAGAACATCAGAATGACTGGGACACCACTTTCTGAGCTTGAAGTTGCCTCGAGATAGTAATCCAGCGGTTTGATTCATTTTATTTATGGTCTGTTCTACTGAACCTCCTCCAGAAATGAAGTCATCAAAATAGAAGTCACGAAGGACTGCATCTTAGCCAATGGGAAAAGAGTCTTTCTCATCATGTTCCAGTTGATGAATCGATCGCACAGATAGGAAAAAAGCAGCCTTGGTTCCATATGTGACATTGTCTTCCAGCTCTCTATCAGTTGCATCACGCCATATTATGCACTGATAGTAGTTATCGGATGCGGAGAGTCGCACACACCTATACATTTTACATATGTCGCCTGTCAAAGCAACCAAATATGGGCGAAAGCGAATCAGGATATGAAGAAGCTTAGCTTGTATAACAGGGCCTGCCATTATTACTTCATTGAGCGAATATACAGAAGAAGTTGAAGCTGAGCCATCAAGCACAACACGAAGTTTCGTAGTCGTGCTGCTCTCTTTCATAACACAATGGTGGGGAGGAAGTTCTTGCAATGTGACATCAGTTGAGGATCTAAACGAGACATGTGATTGATCAGAAGATACTCACAAATGAAGTCAGCGTATTGTTGTTTCAGGTTTGGATGCCTTGCTAACTTGCGATCTAAAATGAGAAATCGTCGATATGCTTGTGTGTAAGACTCACCCAGCAAATCCGCATTTAATTGAAAGGGCAGCCGAACAGAGTATTCACCAGATGGAAGCCGTGAGAAACTCTGTACAAAGTGTTCTTCGCACAGCGCTTCCTCCTTGCTAACCTTTACAGCAGCTTCATCCATACCTTCAACTTCACAGAATCACCTCGCCAATGCGTCCAGAGCCGCATCTCTTCGGGCAGTGTCATCGACGGATGTACTTCAGCTAGTCAGCAGCGACGTGCTTTGCAATCCTTAACCACCACCAGGTACGACCCAGCCCAGCCGAGTCTTCTGTTGGAGCGGCAGACTTGGGCCTAGCTTTATGTCCCACACATAGGAGCTCAAAGAAAATGCTCGCACCAAGCAGTAAGTCCACTCTCTGTTGTCTATTTAATATTTGATGGAATTTTCAATTTGTCGTGTCAATGGCTACGCAGGGTTGACAATCCGTGATAGTCGGAGCAATAAGAGCAGCCTTCGCAGCAGCATATGTATTATTATGCTGTCAGAAATCTGCTGGGAATTGCCCAAACTCTTGTAGTTTTACAGCTGATGATGCTTCCACCCTCTTGAGACACAACATCTCCTTTACATGTGTCTGGAACACAAGTCTTTTATTACTATACCGCTTATTTAATATGTCTACTCTATAGTTAAAACTTGACATTTCTAAGGATCGTATTACCTCCAGCGAAGATCCACCCTACGGTTTTTGTATGGGCTAGTTGCATATATAAACTAGTCCATTGACTAGCTGTAATGGACAAGTCAAGGACTAGTCCAAGCGGGTGCAGAAAATTACATTGGTTGGGCTAGTGTTTGTTATTGTTGTTGTTTAAGCCTAGCCCACGACTTTCCCACGTAGGCTAACACTGAACTAGTCTGTGTAGATGCAGCGTAGGAAAACACTTCTTAAAATTATCATTGAGCATTTGTGTGTAAACTGTATATTCCACGTGGACCAGTTCATGGATGCGTCAAAGTGGATGCAGACGTGGATGCGGAACAAAAACGTAAATTTTACGAATCATGAAAAACTAACACAATTTTGCGCCTCGTTTATGTTCGTTGCAGCGGCAAAAAAACGAACGAGTGAAACCCAATTTATACATTTTTCAATTTACAATAAAACTTACTGCTTATGAAATATGTTTGGCTACAGCGCAATGGCTAAGGCATCTGCTAGGTGAACGAGAGTTCTAGGTTCGAATCCCGTCGTAGACCATCATAGTTCATAATCGGTAAGCTTATTTTTATTATATTTCTTCTAACACTTGCATAATTTAAATTTAAATTAAATTTAAGTAATATTTAGGGCCAGTTTCTCAATGTCTGGTTAAAGTAAGAATTAGCTAACGACCAGATAAATTTAACGCTCGCGTTAAGCCAATTTGGTTTTCTCAATGTACAGCGAAAAAAAAATTTTTCATACAAAATCAAGTTAAATCGATATGATACTATCGCATTGATGGTGCTGCCACCCTGTTCGAGCCCTTTTCGAGCAAAACAGCTGTTTTTGTTTGGTATTTTTTCTTCTTTCAACTCAAAAATAACAATTAAAAAAATGGAAGTGAGTAAACAAACAAGTTTAACCCTAAAACCGTAAATTGGGAACTCAGTGCCCTGAGCGGTTTTCAAGGCCGAATATCTCGTAGTGCAGGTAGCGAAACCATTCCTTTGGCATGACTTTTTTATAGCCTGTACTCTTTTCTACTTATATTCCAAAATTTCATAAAAATCCGACCATATTTGGCAATGTTATTAACGAAAACATGAAATATGCCCCTAAACCGTAAATACGGGCACTCAGTGCCCATTCTTTTTTTTCAGGTAGTTTGTATGAAAAATTTGTTTTTCATACCCTAAATGATGCTTGTATAGGGTTTTTTTGCTTGTCACATGTTACTTCTTCTACCTAGATCTTTTTTTTTTTTTTATACTCACAATTTTTGATACCCAATTTTTAGTTTGTGTAAGTGAAATAAATGAAAGTGTTGGAAGAGTATTTGGGCGAGGACAACAATGGAATTGGTGGACGTAATTACAATTTATTATCAACGAATGAATCAAGTGGCGAAGAAAATATTATACCAAGTGATGAAAGTGACTTTGATGAAAGTGACAATGAGCCGCTGTCCAACATACGCTTTAGAGAGTACTTGGAACAAAACACTGAACTAGCCAAGGTACTAGAAACAATAATACAGTTTGGTGGCAGCATACAGTCTGTTTGAAATATGCCATCAAGCTTGGATTACAAGAACAGCAGAAAAAAGGAAGACATTTATCAAAAAACTGGCAATGGGTTTGGCTCTCAATCATCTGCGCTCAAAAACTAAAGTAAATTTGACAACAAAACTGGCAATGGACCTAATAGGATTCAAATATGACACCACTGTCCAACGGCGGCTCCCAACTATACAGGTAGTTTGCATATAAAACATAAAAGATTTTGTTTTATTTATTTATTTGTTTGTTTTTTTTTTTTTCAGACAAACCTACAAAAAAAGCGCTGCGTTTCATGCCAAAAAAAAAAAATAAAATAAAACAACTGCCCAGTTCTCTGTTCTTTGCCAATGTGTACCAAACACTACATTAGGAGTTGTCAACCCTGCTATATTCGCAAATGCAATTATGAGTCTGATTCAGACAGCGACAATGATAATAATCAGCCAACAACATCGACAGCAGCAAATAGCAGAAAACGCCGTAGAAATTCGCCAATAAATTTATAATTTTTTAGTTTTATTTCAAATAAATATTTCATAACATATATATTATGCATGATTTTTTTGTTCATTAGGCTTAGTTTTAACAATAAATAAAAAAAAAACATTTTATCTCAAACCAACGAAATAATAGTGCTTTTATTGAAAAAGGGCATGCAAAAAGATGTTTTCCCGTAAGAAAAGCATTGTGGGCACTCAGTGCCCATATTTACGGTTATGTGTTGTAAAACCTGTTTACGGTTTGAAGGTTAATGAGCTCAGTTGAGAACAAAAAGCGGCCACATTGCGTGGATGTAAAAAATTCTTTGATGCGATGCCATTTTACTTGAGCGTCAGCCACAGTCAGCTGTTTGCCTAACGATGATTTCATCGATGTTTATATCGGCACTTAACGAGAGAACAAATTTTAGCCGGCACTCAGGCCTGTTAGTTTTAATCGAGAACAACCCTAACCAGACATTGAGAAACTCAATTTTGACTAACCATCAGATAGTTAAGCTAACCATCTGTTAGTTTAGCTACCCAGACATTGAGAAACTGGCCCTTATAACAAAAGCTAATTTAACGTTTATATGATGGGTTTCGTGGGCATCTTTTTACCCCAGATTATTATAATTCTAGTCCATTTGGTTTGTTTTTTTGACTAGTCCCGATGGCCTGTTTTATAGACTAGTCCACGTGGCTGCAGAGGCGGCCGATACGTCCACTCCAATGACATCCCCGTGTTAAATGGAATAGGAGAAATACATTGAAATGGCATAGGCGAGGACTAGTAGTAGCCCATGTTGACTAGTCCAAACACTATGTTTGGCCTAGTCAACGTGACTGCAGGGCAACTAAACATTAGCACAAATGATGCAGCTTTTCAATATCATTTAAATCGGGATCGTTGTTGATCACCAAAACCTCCGATCAGTGTATCCTCCAGTGAATCTGGGAAGTTTGAATTCAGGCAAGCGGATCCTATGAGCTCGTTAAACAACATAATTTAGTGTCGCTTCTTCAGGCAGTAATGTAGATGAGCGCTGTGTATGCGCTTTGCGAAGATCTAATTGCACTCGCAGGCGCGACTTTAGGTTTAAAAACAATTTCGTCGAACTGGAGCTCTTCTAATGCACCCTGAGTTAAATTAAATGAAGCTTGAGTCTGATCAAGCAACTCTAGCCGCACAGTAAGCTCAGCTGAGTTGAAATTAATAATTTTGTTTGTATCGAAAGTTGCTCTCAAAAATAGCAACCAACTTGCGCTTAAGAAACTGAACGTGATTCGATTCAATTGTATTCACTTTATCAGTGCTCACAGCTGCCTCCATGTCGAAGCTTTTTAATTTCAATTAAATCAAATTGTTCGATTTAATCCGCGACGATTAAGTATTTATGTTTGTTTCTGTGTTCGCTACTCTTTGAGTATGGAGGTGCAGTCGACGCTGTTCACGAATTTGCAAAGCACCGATAGTTCGCGAATGCAGCTGTTTTATGTGGTCAAAAAGCTCAAACCAGCATCTTGCTGGCCACTAACGGCGTTAGAAAAGGCAGCGATTGCAATAAGAACAAAGAGGAGCGCAAGTGTCATTGGCCTTAGCGGTAATCACAAGAGAGCACATGAAACGAATAAAGCCTAAAAAAAGCCCGATTACAGTTTGCGCGCAAATTTGCGAATTGTAACTCAGTTATGTATGTTAATGCACTTTTTTGTTGTTCACATCAGAACTACACAATTGTTACTTTGCTTATTAAACCAAACTTAATAAGCAAAAGCGCGTATGCGAGTTAAAAGTATCTCGCCAGGACCTCCAAATATTGAGTCACCAAGCCTTTTTGTCAACTATTATTTTCAATAAACGACAAGAAGTTCACAAAAATTAATTTATTGTTGAATAGCACACATGCAAATATGTAACCAAATATGACATGTGGCTGTTGCTTGACCGAGTGTCAGCTTCGCCCAAGTACTGAATCGCGCAACCGTTTAATGGAAGTGATTAACAACGACTAATTACGAATGCCGAAAGCAAAAAGCATGCGCAGCCATGCGCTAACATACATGTATTAAGAGAGCAGGCTACGCTGTCGACAAACGTTTGACTATTTGCTTAAGGCCTGAACGCATGAGCCCCGTACAGCTCCCGTACCGTTTACATGAGTTTTACGGACCTTAACGAGCAGTGTTAAAAAATGCACATATTGTGGCGGTTGGTCGATAACTTTCTCTTAATTAATCGCAAATGAAACTGTGTTTTGTGCACTTAAATTCAAAATAATGATTCACTTCCAAAGCGCGCTACTTTTGTGATTGAGTACAACCAATAAGTATATACTTATTGGTACAGCTAACGCCCTGCTGCTGGCGGTTGTTAAAAAGAAGGCAGGCTGCAAAACCAAGACGCATTTTAGTGAACCCATATTTGATGGGCAGAGCTGAGCTTACCAAAGATTATGCTAATCATAACTGAAACCACTCAAAAGACTCAAAGCAAATTCACCTTACTGATCTATACCCTATAATAGACCAGTGCCAGTACAATAAACTTTATATGTAATTTAAATTGTATCTTATTAATTAATTAATAATAAATAAAAAATACTTCTTGCGCAGCATTGTCTGCCAAAACAATAAGTATGGCTGTATTTTAGCCTGAATCAGGCCAACTTTGTTAAAATTTTTCAAAAAATGTACATATATGCTAAACAAACAATTGCTGAACATTGATTCCATCAGTAACAACAGCACAGCTTTTATTTAACATTTTCATTGTTCAACACTAAGCTACTCCTTGTGACTAACAGAGCAGCATACCAGTGTTTCGTAATACGGCACGGGTGCTGTACGAGACTGTTTTTTTTATATGAAGTTTCTACGGTACGGGCGATGTACTAGCATCTGCGTAGAGGCCTTTAATTGTAAGAGATGCGCATACAGTGGTGGAACGTGTAATGGTACAGTCCCTGCTCGGGCGCCATAAGAAATCGTAAGCTTTTTTTACGAAATTAATTTTTTTTTTGTCGAAAAACGCGACTTCGATTTTGAGGGTTAGCTAATGCGCTGGCGCAGCAGCGACTTCAAACGAAAACAAGTAAGAAAGCTCTAGTCGGGAGAGCCCGACTAGAAGATACCCTGAACCCAGTTGCAATAAATATGTAAATTAAATTTACAATTGACTTTGGTATACTGACTTAGCTTCAATCGATTAAATTCGAAATCTCCGGTGTTTCTTAACCATTTGGACGAAATTTTCAGAAAAGTTCTATCATTACCCATTGCTTCAATCCTCATTTTTACATTTTCCAAATTCGATATTTTTTGTTATCGATATTTTGTGTATATCGGAAACCAGAATAGTGTTCTGCTCATGGTATAGGAGAACTTAAAAACAAAATCTGAAGTCTCTAGCTTTTGTAATCTCTGAGATCCACGCGTTCATACAGACGGACTGACAGACAGACAGACAGACAGACAGACGGACAGATAGACATGGCTATATCGTCTCGGCTGTTGATGCTGATCAAGAATATACAGTGACTCACAGCTTAAATGATGCAGTGTCAAATAAAAAGTTTAAGGTGCTACATATTTTAAACTAGAGGAAAAACAAAAAATGTTTAAGCGCCAATTTGTTTTATGTTATATCACATTTAAAAAATATACTTTATTTGTTTCTGAAATATTGCTAAGTTTTATATATAAACTAAAAACTAAAAATATATCTAAAATATAGGTCACAGCTTAAAAGATGCAGACACAAACTATTTATATTTTTGCCGGATAAAAGGTTAAATAAGGATTTTAGTACTTAGTATGTCATCCCTTAACCTTTAGAATAGCCCTTAACCTATTATTCATCGAAGAGACCAGCTTCCGAGTGGTTTCCGGGCTTATTTTGCTCCATTCCTCCAGCAGAGCATTTTTAAGGTCCTGTTTGCTGGAAATCCGAGGATTCCGGATCTTGTTCTCCAGCATATCCCACAAATTTTCAATGACATTGAAATCTGGAGACTGGGCCGGAGGAATCATAACGTGGGGGCAGTTCCAGGTGAGCCAGGGCTGCACTTTTCCGGACGTATGTTTGGGGTCGTTGTCGTGGTAGAACCGGAAATCACGTCGGATTCCTAACTTTTCGGCGCTTTGGAGCAAATTTTCTTTAAAAATATTGAAGTACATAGTCTTATCCATCGTCAACTCAAAAAACGCCAAGTTTCCGACGCCGGCTGCCGACATACAGGCCCATACCATCGCACTTCCTTCGCCATGCGTAACTGTTGCTTTTACGTGTTTTGGATCCAGTTCAGTATTGGGCTGTCGCCACACAAAATTTCTTTCGAAAAGACCTGACGCAAGCCTCTTTACGGTCTGCTTAAATTTTTTCGCAGGCAACTTGTTCAGCTGTATATACAGCCTTCGATCTTTCTGGAGCTTGTTCCATTTCCCAAAATCGTTCCACCAGAGAGTCGAGAGAGCAGTTGTTTTCGGCGAAGGTGATGCTGCATACCTGAGCTCTATCCGATAGACTTCTAGTGTACTTTCCGGACATAATCCATCCAAACAAAGTTTTTTGGATTAGTGGATGCTGGGAATTAACTTTTATTTGGCCTACACTCAATAAATCAAAAAATATTTCTGCGCCAAGCAGTAAGTCAACTTTTGCGGGATTGTAGAACCGAGGATCTGCCAGCTCAATGTTTGCTGGGATACTCAATCGGGCAAAATTTACCTCATGATCTGGTTAATATGTAGATATTGACATTAAAGCCCAGAAATCTGTGGCAAAACTATGAGAATTGACCCGAGAATGAATTGCACTTTATGGCGTACTACAGAGTCATTTTTCAACAGTGGTAATATTAATGCAAGACTCATTTCTATGCAAGCGTAAACGCTGTGCTAAGTCCTCTGTAATGAAATTTATTTGCGACCCGGAATCCAAAAGTGCACGTGCTAGTTGAAACTGTCCAAATCTATCACGCACCTTTACCAACGTTGTAGCAAGAATTACTTGATCGCTACTAGCAACATGACTGGTGTAAGCTACCGGAGGGTCAGAAACTCCAGAGCGTGATTGTGATTGCATTTGTTGTGACTGCATTTGAGGTAGTGAGCCGGAAACAGTTGACTGGTGCTCTCCCCCATATCTATGAAGAAGTGTGTTATGGGATTTTGAGCATACCCGACATCTAGTGGCCTTGCAATTCTTAACTGTGTGTCCTTGGTTAAGACAATTTATGCCCAAACGATTCTGTTTTGTAAACTCAAAACGTTGAATTACAGGAATAGCGGTGAAAGCTAAACAATAACGACTCAGGTCGCCGATCTGTTTTGGCACACCAAAACGAAGATTTTGTGTAACCTTTATTCGATGATTGGGTGGGCTTGCTTTTGTTTTTAGTTGCTTCTTCAGCAGCTAAATGCTGGTACCGTCGGTTTAACTGAGCTGCACACTCTGACCACGTCGGCAGAGTATTATAGTCTAGCTGTTCTTCAAACCGAGATTTTGTTGAGCTATCTACTTTGAACATTGCTATGTGAATTAGAATGGCATTATTTATTTCCTTTTCCCTTCCCAATGACTGTGACGATGCATAAAGAGCCGATATTTCATCAATCAAAGACCTTAAGCCTGAAGAAGAAGGTTTTGATAGATGGGGAATGTCAAGTAATTGCGAGATTGTGTCGAAAAAAATTAAACATTTGTTATCATAAACACTTTTTAAGCTAGCTTACGCCTTTTCATAGTTACAATCCGATATTTGAAACGGCTTGACAGTTCCCAACGCATCATCCTTCAAACAAGACAGTAAATGATTGAATTTTTCAACATTTGTTAAAGATGAGTCAGTATGCACCAAACTCTCAAACAGACTTCTAAAATTTTTAAACTCGGCATGCTTTCCACTAAACTTCGGAAGATTAATTTTTGGCAGCTGTGAGGAATGAGGACGAGCACTACTATCCCCGTAAATTACCTTCGGAGATTTATTTGCTTTTATTGCGGATTGATATAATACACATATCCTCGACAGACGCTATTAAATCATTGTTTGGGTTAAGTGCATCAATGCCTGCCTGGATATCTATTATATTCTCACAATAATTTTCAAGCAGCTGCATTCTGTATCCCAATTGAAACTTATTGAACGATATAGTTTTTTCCTCAAATGCTGTCCTCATACGTGATATGTCACCCATAACCTTGTCGTGTTTTTGCATTGCCAATAATAATTTTGCATTACTTTTTGAACTTCCGTCCTTGGGTACTGGTTCCTTATCTTCCTTACTCATTTTGCAAATATATTTTTTTTTTATTTTGTTTTTAAAGCCGATTTAAATAAATAATTTTACAAATATTAAGGCGCTCAAAATTATGTATGTGCTAATAACGCCAACAGAACCACAACGCACGATTTGCAATGTTCAGCTGAACATATAAGCAATTAATATATAAGAATTATTTTGAGATTGAAAGGAATAGCCAGATTTCAACGAAACTCTACACTGCTGATGGCTTGCAGCTGCACGCACAGTTTAAAAGACACAGTATGTAACCTCTGTACGGTTTTACAGCAACTGTGATTACACTCCACTTGGTGCAGCTATCAGTATGAGCTTAACAAAGAGAGATTAACATTTTTGCAGTTTGGCGCTGTGCACTGAACATAAGGGAATGAACTTAGCGGCACCTTGTCGCTTGGCAGCTGTTCTTGCCATTTGGTGCTTTGCACTGAACAAAAGGGAATGAACTTAGCGGCACCTTGTCGCTTTTGATAGCTGTTTTGCAAATTTGACGATTTTCACTCAATAAAAGGAAATTAAAAACTTAGCGGCACCTTGTCGGTTTTGATAACTGCTCTTGCAGTTGTGCCTTTGTACAATTACCGTGGACGAAGCTCAATATAAATTTCACACACATTTATTTTGTTAAATTTAAATTTATATGTATTTATTCAAAAAATTACTTGGTTATTCGACATGATATTTTAACTTTCCTTTAGGCCTCCAAGTTTACGAAATGGTTCCAATGTGCGATGGCTCCAACAGCTAGTTACGCTCGCACCGAAAATTAATAAGTGCCGAGACGACGAAAATGTACTTTTTTATATTTTGGGCGAGTTTTACAAATCCTAAAGCCGCAGTCCCTGCTCGGGCGCCATAAAAAATCGTAAGCTTTTTTACGAAATTAATTTTTTTTTTTTATCGAAAAATTCGACTTCGATTTGGAGGGTAAGCTGTGGCCAAAACCACGACGGGCGCACACATACAATATGCCTGGCTGGCTGTGCTGCGTCAGAAAGCAGAATGACTTGCATTTTACTCATGACTCGCCAGACAAGCGAAACTAGTCCACAAATGAGCTCTCTGAGAGTGATGTGGCCAGGCTTTCAGTTTCCAAATATATGATGGAATATCGCTATTTGGTAGCTCTATCTCTATACATTCTTATTGTCTATACATTCTTATTGATATGAGTTGCCAATGTTCTCATTAGAAAATATCAATTATGCTGTCTTAATATTATATTTTCAAAACTACTTAGTGCCCATATACACGCTGAAGTTTTTCAGCGTGTAAATGGGCACTTACTATATATATCGCACTCAAAAAAAAATATTTTGTTAAATTGTAAATCTGAGAGGCGGATTAAGTTCTTTTTTGATATTTATTACTTGCTTATCGAAAGGCCATAAATTTAGTTCTATCAGTGATGACTGCCTTATAATAAGGCAGAAACCGTCTTGCCTATAAAAGACACGTTCGTCCGGAGTCTACTTGTGACACTGCAAATATGCTTTCGACAAGACTTGTCATTTCGGCGCTTCGTATATTGGCTTTTGTATGCGTTAGCGTTTCTGCTGCGCCACCAATCGGTGGACGGGTGGTCAATGGCACCGATGCCTCTATAGAAAACTTTCCCTTTGTGGTAAGTTAAATCAATGCATGTGTATAAAGTCATATTTTACTATATATAAAATATTTTTAAAATAAGTGGAATGCATACATACATAAGCATATATTCATATTGTATCATATAATAAATATTCAAAATTTTACAAATTGCAGATATCTTTGCGCGGTACCACTGGATCTCATTCCTGTGGCGGCTCGATTGTTTCAAAGCAGTTTGTGTTGACAGCGGCTCATTGTACAGCCGGACGGACTGCTAAACAATTGTCCGTACAGTACGGTGTGACCAATATCCATGCGAGCGGGCCCAACGTTGTGGCTGTCAAGCGCATTATACAACACGAGCTCTACAATCCATACAACAACTACGCGAATGATATTTCTCTGCTCCAGGTGGAGGTGCCTTTTCAGTTTGATTACAAGACCGTTGCTCCCGTGCAACTGCCTCCTCTGAACTATGCCACACCACAGTTGGAATCCGGCGGTCAGGGTACACTGATTGGTTGGGGCCTTAATGCGGTGGGTTTAATAAATATGTATAACCATAAAGAAAATTCGACACACGAAATTTAAAAAAAATTGGGTACTGTTTGCATGGGTCCACTAGTTAACCAGCCCATGCTTGTTATGGTTGTGATACTCGAATAACAGCACATTAATATATCTACAAATAATATAAAATATTTTTTAATTATTATTGTTTAGACCGGCGGAAAGGTGCAAAGCATTTTGCAGCGGGTCGACTTGAAAGTTTATTCCGATGAGGAGTGTGAATTGCGTCATCAGGGTTTAACAGATCCACGTTACCACATCTGTGGTGGCGTCGATGAGGGCGGCAAAGGACAATGCAGCGGCGATTCCGGTGGTCCCCTCTTGTATGATGGAAAGCAGGTGGGCATTGTTTCCTGGAGCATCAAACCGTGCACCGTTGCGCCTTATCCTGGTGTTTACTGCAAGGTGGCCAACTATGTTGACTGGATTAAAAAAAATCAAATAATATTGGCTTAGGACAATATGAATATGTTTTTAAAATGCTTTTTTAAACCAATTCATGGGTTCAGGGTGTGAAAATAAAAATTGCGATGAAGGCTAAACCATGGCAAATGTTTAACAATGTTTCACCATTTAGTAGATTAATGATAAATAACACTCCATGCATAGTTCTACGTTTCAACTGGGAAGGAAGATTAAATACAAGAATGATACTCGAATACGGGGGTAAGTCTACTCGAGGAACCCAGTTAAAACTGTTCCGAATAGAGCTACCCGTAACTTTGAACCCCTTAGCCTTGATCGTTGCTCGAGATACTATTTAATTCATGAACCTTTTCGTGTTATATGTTCTGACTACTAAGCTTTATTCCGCAGTCTCCTTGAAGGCCTCAATTCCAGTGCTAAAAAGATCGAACATTTTGCTTTATCAATCGTGACACCCCTCTCAGAGAGCACATTTGTAGAAAATTTTTGCTGGTCTGGCGCAAGATATATTTAACAAGCTAGCCGCACTCGCTCTCTCGTTCGCCTTAGATAAAAACTAAAGAGAGCGAGAATGTATCGAACTTCTGGCTTGCCTCAACGCCATATGTAGGCATATTAAAAAATCTCGCAAAAAATCACAATTCAAAACGCAAAAAAATTCGTCCGCGGAGATGCACCGCTCACAACGTTCGACACGAGACTAAAATATATGGCGAAAGTAAGAGGGCGACATAAAGAGTGCGACTTCCTTATTAAGTATACCTTGGTCTGGCGCGTCGTGAGTAATATGCAAGTCATTCAGTGATTTTCTAGCGCGCAGACCATTGTTTTTTGGGCTGATCGCTTGTTATCTCATGCTTATGAGCGTGTGTATTCTTCATATGTTCATATAGTATGCCTCCTTCCTTTTCGATTTTTGTGTAAATAGCTGTATAACTGCCATATGCCATATATATATATATATATATATACTAGCAGTACCCTACGCGCGTTGCTACGCCACCAACTAAACTAAACTCGAAAGAATGACATTACACATTATTGAGTTATATTATTGATTTTGTTTAATTGTAACTTTGCAGCGTTTCGTTTCAATTCGAAAACTATTGAAGTGCTATGGATTACACAAAATTTCTTGTTTTCCGTTTTTTGCATAAACGAATAAATTTGAATGTTTTCTGACGCATGAGCAGGCCACATAAAACTGCTCATGTGAGAAGTATGGATTCTCCAAATTTATTCCACACACTTTCAATGATTCTCCTTGTGCTTTGTTGATAGTCATTGCGAAAGCGAGTCGCACCGGGAACTGCAAACGTTTGAATTCAAATGGCATATCTGTCGGTACACGTCATAAATATAGTTAACGTCAGTGTTAAGTATACGTAACCGTTAATTACTCCACGAAAATTTGCCATTGTCAAAAAATGACAGATTCTACAAAAAGAATGTTTAGCAAAAAAACTAAAAAAAAACAAGTGGAAACGTTGCAGTCGGACGCAACCGACTGCGGTATACTCGATACCAGTATTAAAAATTTTGATGCCCATCCATGTGGGATGTCAATTGCTATCTTCATACCAAATTTGGTGAGTCTAGCTCGAAGTTTGTATAAAGTGGGGAAAGGGGGGCTGGGGGCGGTATGGGTGGAATATCATCCACATTTTTGATGCAGATCTTTGTGGAATGTCAATTGCTACCTTCATACCAAATTTGGTGACTCTAGCTCAAAGTTTGTAAAAGTGGGGAAAGGGGGGCTGGGGGCGGTATGGTTGGGCGTGGCATCCAACTTTTTGCTGCAGATCCTTGTGGAATGTCAAATGCTACCTTCATACCAAATTTGGTGACTCTAGCTCGAAGCATGTAAAAGGTGGTGACAGGGGGGCTATGGGGCTTGGGGCGGTATGGGTGGGCGTGGCATTCAAATTTTTGCTGCCGATCCATGTGGGATGTCAATTGCTACCTTCATACCAAATTTGGTGACTCTAGCTCAAAGTTTGTATAAAGTGGGGAAAGGGGGGCTGGGGGCGGTATGGTTGGGCGTGGCATCCAAATTTTTGCTGCAGATCCTTGTGGAATGTCAAATGCTACCTTCATACCAAATTTGGTGACTCTAGCTCAAAGTTTGTATAAGGTGGGGAAAGGGGGGCGGAATGGATGGGCTAGGCTCCAAAACTTTGATGCAGATTGTTGGGGGTCGTTGCCAGCTATCTTCCTACCAAATTTGGTGGCTCTAGCTCCACTACTCTGGAATATACACGCATTCCCGTTTTTGACGAAGCGTTGTGGCAGATGGGGGTGGCTAGGGCGGTATTGGTGGGCGTGGCATCCAAACTTTTGATGCAGTTTTTGGGGGGTCATCATCATCTATCTTGGCACCAAATTTGGTGACTCTAGCTAAAAAACTGTGGGAGATATAGGCATTTCTGATTTCTAAATGCGGGGGGGCTGGGGGCGGGATGGGTGGGCGTGGCTCCAAAACTTTGATGCAGTTCTTTTGGGGTCGTTACCAGCTATCTTCCTACCAAATTTGGTGGCTCTAGCTCCACTACTCTGGAAGATACACGCACTCCCGTTTTTTACGAAGCGTTGGGGCATCTGGGGGCGGCTAGGGCGGTATTGGTGGGCGTGGCAGCCAAATTTTTGGTGTAGTTTTTGGGGGGTCATCATCAGCTAAATTGGCACCAAATTTGGTGGCTCTAGCTCAAAAACTGTGGGAGATATAGGCTTTTTTGACTTAAAAATGCGGGGGGTCTGGGGGCGGAATGGGGGGCGTGGCTCCAAAATTTTTGATGCAGTTTTTTGGGGGTTGCTAGTAGCTATCTTCTTACCAAATTTGGTAGTTCTAGCTGTAAGGGTGTGTGAAATATGCGGATTTATCGTTTTTGATTTATCGAATTTATCGATTTGCCAGCCCCCCAGTTAGTAGAACCGCAATCTTGACACTTTAATATACTATCCCATAGATAAAGAGAATGGGAAAGTTTCAAGTCTCTAGCTTGAAGGGTGTGGAAAAAACTTGCACACATACGGACGGACAGACGGACAGACGGACAGACACCATGACGGACATTGCACAAAACCAATATACTCTTTACCTTCGGTATAGAGTATAAAAATATCTGTCGGCATCATTGGAATATGTGGCAACAGTACGCCTTCACCTTTGAATTTCCTGTCAAAATTGATGCCTTGATAACATTGATCATCATACTCTTTACTGAGAGCATGGTTCCGTTGCAAAGTCGTAGTGACTTATGTTTTGAAGAAGAATGATGGGAACGGTACGCCTATTTTTAATAGCTTTTTATTAGCTTAACCTTGGGTGAAGTGGCATGCGTTAAACCTCGTTTTTGCCATTCGACTGAATACATCCAGCATCGAGTAATCCCAAAGCCGTGTTGCTTAACAATGTAATTTATTAGTGACCGAATTTTTTGCTTGAAAACCCTTGCGGTGATGTCGTTTCGATCACTTGATGTTTGTCCGGGAAGCAGCAATTGAATAATTTCCATCCATTTCGGATTACATGTAAATGTAATGAATAGATCTGGTCGACCATAATGACGAACATATGTCATTGCATCTTGCGCATATTCATGCATATGACGCGGGCTACCTGTGTATGTCGCTGGTAAAATAGTCAATCGACCAACATTTTCTGAATCCCCTTCTGTGCTTATTGCATCGCGTAAATGAATATACTCTTCCGCAATTTAGCTTGATTCAAACGGATGAAAGTCAGACGCTCCGTTTCGATTTTAACGTGCATGTCAACGCAGTATTTTTGAAGCATTCGAAGACATCGCAACAAATAATTGTCAAAATTGTCACGAATCATTAAACGATATGCATAATAATTCATCGAACTAACCTTCTTGGTAGTTTCCTCACCTGAAACAAATACAGTAAAAATTGTATATTAGAACCCCTAATAGGTTTACGACTCTTACAGCTACTCTCTACTAAATTAAGAGTGACAACTTTTTTTCTGTACCAAAAGCAAACAGAATAAAATGTATGTCAAGTTAAAATGAAAACATTGATATTGATCTTACCATTCAATGGATTAATCATTTTGATATTAAAGTGATATCCATCGTCTCCTTGCCAAAACATCAGCGGGTATTGTAACGCGTCATATGAACGGTGCGTTTCATATATTATTTGTAGTTGCCCATTATGCCCATTAAATGTGCATTCATGTGTTCCCGCTGGTCTTTTATCTGCTCTGATTACAACTTTATAGTCATCACTTGGCATGCGCTCTAAAGCAGTCTTGAACAGCCTGACAAATGCATGATGTTCATGAAGCACTTGCTGCAAACCTTGGAGAATTGCTCTTTTCGTAGCTGTGTTGATCCCTTGACGCCGGTCAAGTTATTCTTCCATATTGCCCATGAAGTATATTTGCAAGAATTTGAGCTGTGCATCTTCAATAGGTTGCAATGATCCAATGCGATGGCAAATCTGACCTTGAATCTGTAAATTCAAAGCCATACTTATAGTTAGATTTACAAACACTTTTTACAGGAATCTAACAAACTACATTCCAATTTTTTTTTACAATCATAGAAAATAAAGTTTTTAACGTAAATTACCTTAAATGTCGGTATATCCGTGTTCTTCAATAATTTCCGCCCCAAATGAAGTCATTTGGAAACAGGCATTGTATTTTTGAGTGTTCGCTAGAAAACGTCGTGATTCTAGTGTTTCGCCATAAAGCAGGGAACGCAATGGCTCTGGTGGCGGGACCACTAATGGCAATGTCACTTTACCACTAAGGCAGCACAAGCCGGGCGTTTCACCAGCAAACTTCAATGCGCCACAATGCTGGCAAACAACGCCCATTGGACCAATGCAACTAAACAATGCAAGCTGTAGTCGATGGTGTAATCATATCAAAACGCTGCTCGATTCAAATCAACACTTGAACCATTTCTTCTTGCACTTCGAAGATTATTCCTCTGTTCATCTGTACGATAAGCTCGACGATTTCTCGTTTCTAATCCAGCCGTTTAACGGGCTGCCTCTCTTTGCTCTTGTGTTTGAGAAGCACGAATTAAGGACCTTCTTTGCTCCATACAGACGCGGCGCTCTTCTCGGGCGATTTCTCGTTGTTCGTCAGATAATTGACTCGCGATATTCAGTTGCCTAATTACATTACGGCTCCGCTGGGAAAGATTAGATCTTCTAGGACGCGGCATTTTTATTAATAGTAATACTGAATATCCACTCGCACAAAACCACATAAAACAATCGAGACATAGACAATAGCTTATCAAGATAAATCATAGACAACCTATGAAAAGACATTTACATTTTTGTTAACCTGTAGAATAAATCTTTAATTTAATAAAAAATTTACACAAATTAATGTCTAAAAAAACAAATATAACAGCACCTACCTGAACTTTTGAGATATTTTGCACAAAATAAATTTCTGAACGCACACATAAATAGTTATTACAATATTTGACAGGATTGGACAACAAATGTTTGACATGTAATAAACAAATGAGCATTTATTGAAATTAATTAGTACAATGAATACACATTTCTGAACGCACACATAATAGTTTATTCATCCATTTTAAATAGTTCTATGAACGCATGGATAAATGTCAATCATTACTTACAGATTTTGACAAAACAAGTAAGAAGGCTCTAGTCGGGAGAGCCCGACTAGAAGATACCCTGAACCCAGTTGCAATAAATATATTTAATTTATATAAGACTTTGGTATACTGGCTTAGCTTCCATCGATTAAGTTCAATATCTCCGGTGTTTCTCAACCGATTTGAACGAAATTTTCAGAAAAGTTCTATCATTATCCATTACTTCAACCCTCATTTTTAGATTTTCCAAATTCGATATTTTATTGTTATCGATATTATGTGTATATCGGAAACCAGAATAGTTATCGATAATTTGAAGCAAACTTGTTCTGCTCATGGTATAGGAGAACTTAAATACAAAATCAGAAGTCTCTAGCTTTTGTAGTCTCTGAGATCCACGCGTTCATACAGACAGACAGACGGACAGACGGACAGACAGACGGACAGACGGACATGACTATATCGTCTCGGCTGTTGATGCTGATCAAGAATATATATACTTTATAGGGTCGGAGATGCTTCCTTCTGCCTGTTACATACTTTTGCACAAAACCATTATACCCTTATTTACCCATTTTATGGGTTAAGGGTATAAAAATTTGACAGCTCCGAAACTAAAGTACTTTTAGGGAAAATAACGCATTTTTCAAGTATTCAGTATCAGTATTTTTAAGATGTATTCTGCTGTTCGGGGCGGAGACAAATCCAACATATCAAAAACCATGAAAATTGGTCCAGCAAATCTCGAGTTATAAGTGTTGTAACAAACCCGACTTTGCTTTATATATATAGATATATATATATATATATATATATAGCATATGTTGGTATGCATATGGCAGTTATACAGCTATTTACACAAATATATATATTTACAACAATATATATATATTTATATACATGTTGGTATATATATATGAATATATATCTTTATCTATATATATAAAAGAGTTTGTCATGATTGTCTACATTGCCACAGCCTAAACGAAAAGAGCTTGAAGGCTGCAATTTTCACACGATATTCCATGCAGGTAGTAAGTGAGCACTAGGAAAGGAATTTTATTTTGGACCACTTCTTCGAGTACCTCCCATACATCCTGGAGCACTTTGACCCATTCCACTACTGGCGCCTGATTGTTGCACAAGCTAAGAGTTTAATCGCGAGCGAGAATGCAAAAAACAAAACACATTAGCCATTCCACTACTGGCGCCCGATTGTCGCACAAGCTGAGGGTTTGATCGCGAGCATGATACAATTAATACGGTAGTGTCATGCGAGAGTGTGCCCTCTCTTTTTTGTGTACTAGTTGTCAGTCGCTAAGTGCTTGTCGTTGAGGTAAGACGTTGATGCGGACGATTTTTTTCTGTTTTTGTATTTTTGTTGTTTGTTTACAGGTGACTATTCAAAATGCCGTGTGCAAAAAGTCGATTGACGGCTTTAAATACTAAAATTGTGTGTGTTCCCACGGACAGCGCTAACATAATAGGAAATAAAAAAACTTTTAAAAATATTACTTTAAATTAATAATAATATATATTTAAATATACCCTGTGAAGGGTATAAATATATATTATACTTTGCCATGAATCTGTAACGCCTTAAAGGAATGATGGGAGACCCCATAAACTACTATATATCAAAATGATCAGGACGAGCCCAGGAATTGATTTCCGTCTGTCCGTCCGTCCGTCCGTCTGTCCGTCTGTCTGTTTCAACACGATTTCTGGCCAAACTGCTGAACCGAATGAAACTTTCACAGATTGCTTAGATCATGTCGGGTTTGTTCACTATGAAATTTCATCCCGATCGGAGCATTCTAAGATATAGCCACCATATAAATTTACCACAACAACACGATTTCTGGCCAAACTGCTGAACCGATCTTGATGAAACTTTCACAGATTGCTTAGCTCATTTTGGGTTTGTTCACTATGAAATTTTATCCCGATCGGAGCATTCTACGATACAGCCACCATATAAATTTACCATATCAACACGATTTCCGGGCAAACTGCTGAACCGATCTTGATGAAACTTTCACAGATTGCTTAGATCATGTCGGGTTTGTTCACTATGAAATTTCATCCTGATCGGAGCATTCTACGACATAGCCATCATACAAATTTACCATATCAGCACGCATGTGTCCGGTGCACTTCAACTGCTGTCAACTGCGTTGTTGTCGCCACGAACAGAATGACGATCAAGATTAAACTTTGCGAACAATGTGCACAATGCATTGATTGCTGTGCAGGATACAGTCTGGCATAGCCAAATAACTATGCGCCTATTTTTTGCTTTGGTGACTATTAAAATTAACAACATTTACGTCTACATGATCTCCGATCGGTATATTTTATTACTTTAATGTGACAACAAGCGCCAGATGTGTCGTCGCATACTACGCAAAACTGCTCATACCAACTATCGTATTGCAAAGCCTTTTAGGACATAGAGAGAAATTATGTGGCAGCTTAGCCGTCTCTTCGCACTCGCACATTATCGATCGGGCTGTCCGGATGACACCCCATAGTATTGTATCAGATCACGCGCGAGTTTACGAAAAACACATTAAGGCTCTACGGATAGCCCGATAGAAGATCCTGAACCAGTGCAATAATGGATAGGGTTTTCAACGTCACGTGCTTGAAGTGTGTGGAAAAGCTTGGCAACTAGAATGACTCGTTTTTTACGTCAGCTGGTAACAGACAGATTTCAACCCAGACGGACATTGCACAAGACCAATACACTAGTAACCTCGGTATCGAGTAAAAAAGTGAGAAATCTAAAATAATTAAACATTTTATTGAAAAAACGATTCAACGAATAACGTTGATTGGAGGTAAATATAAGTTGTAATATTATTGGAATAAATCGATGATTAATATATTCTTCATACATATATATTTAGCGAAGACGAAGAAGATGAAGTGGACAACGTGTTTGACGAACTGTATGAAGATTTGTACGTTGTCATGAAGAGTCGGAAGGGAATTGTAAATGTTGTTCCAAAATCAATCTATTGGCACGAAGATATTTTAACTTCAATGGATGAGAATCGCTGCCGGCAAATGTTACGTGAAATTGGACACAGTTTAATCATCTTTTTTCACTGATCTCAAATGATGAAGTATTCTTAAAATTCAAGACTAAACAGTTGTCTGGAGAGCTACAACTCGCAATAGTTCTATTCAGATTGGGTTCATCAGAAGAAAGTGCGTCGGTTGCAAAAATTGCCACGGCTTTCGGAGTTGGCGACGGCGCCACCCTTGCTAAAATTACAAATAGGATTTTCAGCTATATTTAAAGCTATTGCACCAATAAATATACAAATTATAAATTAGCAGAAGCTCCTGTAAAAAATCATGTAAATTACTCTTCCAGATGCCATATATATGCTCTTAAAGCCCAAGTAGTGTGTGATTACAAGTTGAAGATTCGCGATGTGGTTGTAGGTTACTGCGGTTCAACTCACGATTCAAAAATGTTAAAAACTGCTCTAATTTTTTTCGGACGATGGCTTGAAGGTGATTCTGCATATCCACTAAACAATATTATAATAACTCCCTACAGAAGTAATGCTCAAAATCTTGATCCAACAAAAAGGAAGGAATTTAATTTACGGCACAGCAAGTGCCGTCTTGTAGCCCGCAACGAAGGTAAGGTTCGTACCTGCATACTTGGACGGAAACATCTAGACATTTTTCTGCTCTCTAATTTTAGCAATGGCGACAACACTGCTGCGTGCCTCGAGCTGGAGTCAGGTCACATCAGGCTCAGCTCAACCTACATGGCCCACGACCATCAAGGGCCGACTGCGAAGCGACAAACACCGAGCTTATCATAGGCTGCGACGCCAACGCTCACCACCATCAGTGGGACAGCTCGGATATAAATGAACGGGGTGAGTTACTCTTTAATTATATCCTCACGACAAGTCTGTATATTTGTAATATTGGGAACGAACCAACCTTTATTACAAAGAATTGGGAATAAGTCCTAGACTTAACGCTAGCCGCAGTCTCCCTTCACCAGAGACTTACAAGATGGAAACTGCTAAATGAGCACTCCTTCTCTGATCATAGTTATATCGATATCGTGTTCTCTCTAGATATCCCAAAGCCTAAATGGTGCAGAAACGTTAGACGTACGAACTGGACCATTTTCAAAAATTGTCTCATAAGACTCATTCCAGAGCCCCCAGCGGGACCCCCTTCCCCCGAGCACACAGAGCTGTTCACAAACAAGCTCACGGAGGCATGCAAGTCCGCCCTTAACATGCCATGCCCCCAGAGCAAACCAAGAGGGAAAGCAAAGCCACCATGGTGGTCCCCACAAATAAGCGAGCTTCGGAAAACTTCCCGTAAGCTCTTTAACAAAGCAAGGTTCAGGGGAGACGACCAATCATGGAGTCTTTATAAGGCCAGCCTAACCTCCTAACCTCCTCCGCTTGGCAGAATTTTTGATCCACAATCGAGAATACTTTAGAAGCCGCTAAGCTCAGGAAAGTTCTCTCCAGCACACAAGCACTCGTGGGCTTCCTCAAAGGACCCGATGACTCGTGGACAACGACCAGTCTTGAGTCACTGGAACTTTTGGTGAAAACCCACTTTCCCGGATGCTCAGTCGCAGGTTTTCGACCCCCTATCCACAGAGGAATTCAGGAGCAAGTCTCCACCGACCTTTTCTCCAGGGATATCATCTCTTGGGCCATAAGTAGCTTCTCGCCCTACAAATCCCCCGAGCTGGATGGAATCATTCCAGCCCAACTGCAATATGCAGGGGATACTGCCATTCACTGGCTTCAGAAAATCTTTTCAGATATCCTGACAACCGGTTCGATCCCCAAGCCATGGCTCGAATCTAAGGTCGTCTTCATTTCGAAGGGCGGCAAAGCCTCACATACAATCCCAAAGGACTTTCGTCCAATCAGTCTTACATCCTTTCTACTAAAGACACTAGAAAGGGTGCTGAGTATACATATCAGAGACTCGATTAAGATCGATCACTTCTCTCAAGCACAACATGCTCACCAAAAAGGCAAATCTAATGAAGCAACGCTCCATGCAGTTATATCCACAGTAGAAAAGGCACTCCACTACAAGAAGTACTGCCTTATAGCCTTTCTAGACATTGAGGGCGCTTTTGACAACGTCGTACCGGGCGCAATCACCGAGGCTTTGTCGGAGCTGGGGGTCGGACACCGCTTTGTGGAACTGATTGATCAACTGCTCAAATGCAGGATCGTCAGGGCCACACTAAGGTCTTCCACCATTTCCAGGGCCGTGAAGAGAGGCACCCCACAAGGAGGTGTTCTCTCCCCTCTCCTTTGCAATGTGGCTGTTAACAGCTTGCTCCGCTCCTTAGAGGGAGGGGGCTGTCGGGAGATAGCTTACGCGGATGACGTCGCTATAGCCTTCTCGGGTAAATTCCCCCAAAGTTTGTGAGAGCGTATGACCACCGCACTACGAACCCTATCCTCATGGGCCGCTTCAAAGGGACTTGGGCTAAACCAAGCCAAAACTGACTTAGTCCTCTTCACTAGGAAGTATAAGATACCTCCCCTCAAACCCCCAACCCTAAATGGGGTGCAACTCGCCTGCAGTAAATCCGCCAAATACTTAGGGCTCACTCTAGTCAGCAAACTAGACTGGAACCTTAACACCGAAGAACGGGTTAAGAAGGCCTCAGTAGCTTTGTACACATGGAAGAAGTCCATCGAACTGAAATGGAGAATGGCACTCCACATCACGCTGTGGCTGTACACAGCCATCGGTCGGCCCATCCTACTATACGGAGTGTCAGTATGGTGGCCAACGCTTTCTAAGAAGGCTTCACTCCACAAGCTTGGCAAAGTACAGCGTGCTGCTGGACTGATCACAACAGGGGCCCTCAGAACGACCCCAACTGAAGCTCTGGACAATATACTAAATCTCCTACCAATAGACCTAATGGGGAAGTTAGTAGCAACTCTATCTGCCCTACGCATGAGGGAATCTTAGCAGTGGTCCAAGCAGAATTTCGGACACTCTAATATTCTAGTGGGTAACTTGCTTATCCGCTCTAACACGGACTATTGTTGTCCTCAGGAGTTTCCCATAACCCCTTTCCACACACTAATCCCTCCAAGGGAGGATTGGTGCTCAGGCACGCCAGTCTTTTGCGAGGAGCTGTCTCTCAACAAATCGTTCAACCTTCCTGATCACTGCAGCGTATTTCAAGCTGAGATCGCTTACATACAGGAAGCACTCTCATGCATTTCCGAATGTGAATGCTCCGCAGACAGAATCTGCATATTTTCCGATAGCCCGGCGGCTATCAAATCTCTAAAAGCGATATCATCCAACTGGATTACCGTCACAAACTGCCGCAGATCTCTACACGAGATGGCAGAGCAGTTCGAAATACACCTTATTTGCGTGCCCGGTCACAAAGGCATCGAGGGCAACTGCAAAGCAGACGAGCTGGCAAGGCATGGCACTACCATGCCTCTCCTCACCAACAAGAAGGGCTGGGGTATCCCCATGACTAGCTGCAAGCTCAGAGTTCGATCGCACTTCGAACTCGAAGCAAACAAGGGGTGGCAGCTTACCACCGCCTCAGGTAGGATTGCTAAAAAAAACCTGGCCAACGCGCTGCAAAAAGCGCTCCTCAGACCTTACTCACCTAGGCAGATTAGGCTGTGTCGCCGTAATCAGGGCCATTACGGAGCACTGGATGGTGGGGTCTCACGCAGCTAGACTTCTAGCCCCTTTTAACGATTTCTGCAGAAGCTGTCGGGACGAGGAGGAGGAGGAAACAGTTTCCCACCTTTTCTGCGACTGTTCGGCACTCTGCAAAAACAGAAATCGCTATCTAGGGTCCTTCTTTCTATCGGACCTCACTCAACTTGCGGATATTAAACCGAAAAATATCCTGTCTTTCATTCAAACCTCGGGCTGGGACCACGCCCTCAAAGGCGGTGCGACACGCTCATTGTCTGGGTAGACGGTTTTTGGATTAAGTCCAAACGCGGCACCACAATGGGCGAACACATGGCCTATGTAAGTGGGGGGCTTTCTAAACCTTTCACTACCGCTCTAGCCTAACCTAACCTTACTACCGTGTTAGAGTTAAGCACTGCTTTGTTGTATTAAAAGGCAGATTTTGTAGCTTAAAAGAATTGAGAAAGCGTATCCACCATGAAGAATGCCAAAAATTCTGCAATGTATGGTTTTAAAATTGTTGCATTCTCCATAATATTTTAATTGATGGCATTGACACTGGGGAATTTCAAGAACCCTCTTTGAATGAATCTGAAGCTGCAGAGGAATTTGAAGAATTAAGCACAACTAGTTTTGAAATAAAACAAGTGGAAACGTTGCAGTCGGACGCAACCGACTGCGGCACACTCGATACCATCATTAAAACCGTACAAAGAGGCCTGATTGCAAAGGGGTACGGATGCGGCAGGGGTGTACGCTGCCTTAAAGATTCTCCGATGCAGATGGGGATGCCACCAACTATCTTCCTTCCAAATTTGGTGAATCTAGCTCAAAGTTTGTAAAATCTTGCAAAGGGGGGCTGGAGGCGGATTGGGTTGGTGTGGCATCCAAATTTTTTGATGCAGATTTTTGTGAAATGTAAATTGCTATCTTCATACCAAATTTGGTGACTCTAGCTCGAAGTTTGTAAAAGGTGGGTAACGAGGGGCTGGGGGAGGTATGGGTGGAGGTGGCATCCAAATTTTTGATGCAGATCTTTGCGGAATGTCAATTGCTATCTTCATACCAAATTTGGTAACTCTAGCTCTAAGTTTACAAAAAGTGGAGAAAGGGGGGCTGGGGACGGTATGGGCGGGCGTGGCATCCAAATTTTTGATGCAGATCTATGTGGAATGTCAATTGCTACCTTCATACCAAATTTGGTGACTCTAGCTCAAAGTTTGTAAAAGGTGATGAAAACGGGGCTGGGGGAGGAATGGGTGAGCGTAGCTCCAAAACTTTGATGTCGATTTTTGGGGGTCGTTGCCAGCTATCTTCCAACCAAATTTGGTGGCTCTAACTCCACTGCTCTGGAAGATACACTCATTCCCGTTTTTGACGAAGCGTTGGGGTGGATGGGGGCGGCTAGGGCAGAATTTGTGGGCGTGGCTTACAAATTTGGTGGATGATGCAGTTTTTTTGGGGTCATCATCACCTATCTTGGCGCCAAATTTGGTGGCTATAGAGAGGAGATATAGTCTTTTTTAACTTTAAAATGCGGGGGGCTGGGGGCGGAATGGGTGGGCGTGGCTCCAAAATTTGTGATGCAGTTTTTTTGGGAATTGCTAGTAGGTATCTGCCCACCAAATTTGGTAGTTCTAATTGTAAGGATGTGCGAAATATGTGGTTTTATCGGTTTTGAGCTATCGAATTTATCGATTTGCCAGCCCCTCAGTTATCGCAGAACCCCAATCTTAACACTTTAATTTACTATCCCATAGATAAAGAGAATTGGAAAGTTTCAAGTCTCTAGCTTGAAGGGTGCGGGAAAAATGCATACATACGGACGGACAGACGGACAGGCACTATGACGGACATTGCACAAAACCAATATACTCTTTACCTTCGGTATTGAGTGTAAAGACAGATGCTGTACAACCTTATGTTTCAGAATTATACACATGTTTGAAACGGAATTATTTATTCATGTTATTCGTATGATAAAATAATAAAAAATATATAAATTTTTATTTTATTCCTTATTATATTTCAATTTAAGCTCTAAGGTAGCAAGTCGTTCTTTTTGTTCGAATTCCAGCTTTTTTATTTCGAGGTGATGCGCCAACTTTTGTTTTTCTAGCTCCAACTTTTGTTGGTCATGCGAAAGCCGCTGTTTCTCAATATCAACGTTTTGCTGTTCAATGCTCATGCGCATTTCATAATAAGAATATCTTTTTCTTTGGATATCAGCAAGTTCGCTTGGACTGATTCTTGGCGTGCGAGTTTTGCATTTTTGATTAAGTGACTGTTAAGGGCGTGGAGTTGATGTTGATGTTGTGGATTGTGAAAATGCTGGCTCAAATAATAAATCATTGGACGCCTCTGAAGGTTGCAATGATTCTGACGTGGTCAAATTGACTGATGTAGGAAGTTGAGTTGATGTTGTTGAATGCGAATCTTCAGTGGTATCAATAAATGACATATATTGCTCGATTTCGACATCCACGTTAAATGATGATGATTCAGCAACGATATTCGAATTCTGCTTATTACAGAAAAGCTTCGCGAGGCGATCATAATGTCGACATATTTTGTGTAATTTTTCTAAAATAATATTAAATATATGAAATATGGACTTCCTTAAAGATAATTGACCTAATTACCTTTTACTGTGGAACATGCGTCGCCAACACCAAGTCCCGCGCCTGTTGATTTCCGCCACTAAAAACTTAAACACTTGTTGTAGTAAATTGCACTTGTTGTCTTCTTTAATTACAAATGAGCAAAATTTATATTACAATAGACAACAATAATCAATCACTACCACACCTCAATATCAACGTTTTCCAAAGAAAATTCAATAAAGTATTGTTTTTTATGTGTTTTTGTGATAACACGCTTCCTTTTTATGTTTTCCACTTAAGACAAAAGTTTTTATTAATAACAAATAAGACGGCTCTAGTCGGGAGAGCCCGACTAGAAGATACCCTGAACCCACTTGCAATAAATATAGTAAATTTATATAAGACTTTGGTATACTGACTTAGCTTCAATCGATTAAATCCGATATCTTCGGTGTTTCTTAACTGATTCGGACGTAATTTTCAGAAAAGCTCTATCGTTACCCATTACTTTAACCTTCATTTTTACATTTTCCAAATTCCCTTTACCCATTAAATGGGTAAATAAGGGTATAATGGTTTTGTGCAAAAGTATGTAACAGGCAGAAGGAAGCATCTCCGACCCCATAAAGTATATATATAGTCTTGATCAGCATCAACAACCCAGACGATATAGCCATGTCCGTCTGTCCGTCCGTCTGTCCGTCTGTATGAACGCGTGGATCTCAGAGACTACAAGAGCTAGAGACTTCACATTTTGTATATAAGTTCTCCTATACCATGAGCAGAACAAGTTTGCTTCAAATTATCGATAACTATTCTGGTTTCCGATATACACAGATTTTTTTTTCAGATTTGTGTGCCTTTGAAAATTGATTTACGACCCAAGTAGCACCTGTTGCTATTGTTGTTGGGCCCGCACTGCTACTTATTGCTGGTGTCCTTGATTTAAAAAAACAACAACAACAAAACAAAACTTGGTTCGTCCAGAAAAATTTTGCACATCAGAATATGTTATGGGGGAGCATTTGCCTACATGCTGCTTATATAATATAAATTAGACAAACGTAACACACTAACATTATTGATACACAATTTCAACAAGCAAATGGCGTTAAAATAAGTTTGTATACAAATCTACGCATTCCTGCGTTGTACGTGTGAATCACTCTCTTCGTCCCCAACTCAAAGAGCCGCTTAAAACTTAAAAGAGCGCGCGCGTCGCTCTTATGATAATTAGATAATTTGAAATCTCGATCTGATCATGCTATTTTGTTCTTGCTCATTTATGTTCACTGTCTATTTTATGTGCGCTCTGCATGTCAATCATGAAGTTTAATAAGTCTACGGATGGACGGACAGACGGACAGACGAACAGAAGGACAGACGGACAGACGACCATGGCTTTATCGACTCGGCCGTTGATGCTGATAAAGAATATATAAAATTTATGGGGTTTAGATGCTTCTTTCTGCCTGTTACATACTTTTGCACATAACCATTATACCCTTTTTACCTATTTTATGGATTAAGGGTATAACAAGGCGAATGCAGAGCCGTCTGTATGTTCGCAAATTTTTTCCACACCCTTCAAGCTAGAGACTTGAAACATTCCAATTCTCTTAATCTATGGGATAGTATATTAAAGTGTCAAGATGGGTTGCTACTATAACTGGGTTGCTGGCAAATCGATAAATTCGATAACTCAAAACCGAAAAATCCTCATGTTTCGCACATCAACAGAACTACCAAATTTGGTGAGAAGATACCTACTAGCAACCCCCAAAAAACTGCATCAAAAATTTTGGAGCCACGCCCACCCATTCCGCCCCCAGTCACCCCGCATTTGAAAGGGAAAAAAGCCTATATCTCCCACAGTTTTTGAGCTATAGCCACCAAATTTGGCGCCAAGATAGGTGATGATGACCCCCAAAAAACTGCATCATCCACCAAATTTGTAAGCGACGCCCACCAATTCTGCCCTAGCCGCCCCCATCCACCCCAACGCTTCGGCAAAAACGGGAATGGGTGTATCTTCCAGAGCAGTGGAGTTAGAGCCACCAAATTTGGTTGGAAGACAGCTGGCAACGACCCCCAAAAATCTGCATTATTTTTTGGAGCCACGCCTACCATTCCCCCCAACCCACGCATTTGAATCAGATAGCTATTTCCCACAGTTTTGAGCTGTAGCCACCAAATTTGGTGCCAAGATAGTGATGATGACCCCCCAAAAACTCTTAAAAGTTTAGATGCCAGCCCACCAATACTGCCCTAGCCGCCCCCATCCACCCCAACGCTTCGGCAAAAACGGGAATGGGTGTATCTTCCAGAGATGTTGAGCTAGAGCCACCAAATTTGGTAGGAAGATGGCTGGCAACGAAATTACGCCCCCTTTCCCCACCATTTACAAGCTTTGAGTTAGAGTCACCAAATTTGGTATGAAGGTAGCAATTGACATTCCACAAAGATCTGCATCAATAATTTGGATGCCACGCCCGCCCATACCGCCCCCAGCCCCCCTTTCTCCACTTTTTGTAAACTTAGAGCTAGAGTTACCAAATTTGGTATGCAGATAGCAATTGACATTCCACATAGATCTGCAGCAAAAATTTTGATGCCACTTCCACCCATACCGCCCCCAGCCACCCTATCACCTCTTTTTACAAACTTTGAGCTAGAGTCTTCAAATTTGGTATGAAGGTAGCAATTGACATTCCACTTAGATCTGCATCAAAAATTTGGATGCCACGCCCGCCAATACCGAATTTGGAACGAAGACAGCTGGTGGCATCCCCATCTGCATCGGAGAATCTTTAAGGCAGCGTACACCCCTTCCCCAACCGTACCTCTTTGCAATCAGGCCTCTTTTAACCGGTTTTAATACTGCAACGTTTCCACTTGTTTTTCATCGGTTTTTTTTAGGTTTTTCTAATAGCTTTTTATTAGCTTCACTTGAGGAGGAGTGAGTAACTCAAAAAAAAAGTATAAATTGGGTTTCAAAGGCTCTTCTGGTACACTCTCATATAGTCTTGTGGTAAGAGTGCCAGACTATCACCCAGTAGTTTTAGTTTTTTAGTCCAATTTGCTTTTTTTAATAGATTTTTTGTATTTTTAGATTGTTAATATTTAGTAATAATAATTATAGCTATAATAAATATATTTAGAAAAAAAAATAATAAATAGCTTTTTAAAAACATTGAACTAAAAAGTAAAAAATAAATATACTTTGAAAAAACTAATTGTTCAAGAATTTTTAGATTTTTTAAGCTAACATTAGAAATTATTTTTAAAATTTTTAGTTCAATGTTTTTAAAAAGCGTATTTTTTAGTTATTTCAAACTATATTTTTTTATAGAAAATATTAATTTGAATTTAAGCAAACGAAGGTACTGCGTATCTACTCGCCTGTAGAGGTATTACAATGTCTAGCTAAGGTGATCTCTACGCCACTCAAAGGCTTCGGCACTGCGAGTACGTTGAGAAAGCCATGGTTCGAGGTCTTTGGCAGTAAGGTTAAAATGCTATGGGTAGACCGCTGAAACCACAAAAGCAGAGGTGCCAGGTAGCAAGCTGCCCTGCAAAAAGCAAATGTCGCGGGCAAAGCCGACGGCCAGTGATGTGGCGCGGTGGCATCTTGTCGTCGCGCTCATCGACTGGAGCGACCCAAACGGCAAGATGAAGTCCGAACAGTGGAAGATGGTGGAGGCGCTACTATTCGATGCGCTTCTGAGGCGTCTGGGCGAACAGGACTCGCTTCCCATCTCTTTTGATGGAGCGGGCTGGCTCTCCGGCGTCAAAATCCTGAGCTGCAAATTTGACCTCACTCTGAAGTGGGTCACCGGCTTCAGGCTGCCCTGGACGCTCCGTGGGAAGGTGCCAAGCTGGAGGTAGTGGACAGACCTTGTATTGCGTTCGTGACGAGCGGACCAGGTGATGCAGCTACTCAAGTGGCAAAACCCGGACTTGCCGACGCGTCGGACTTGCGACGGTTGATTGGAAGGTGATCCACGTTGCGAAGCCTGATAACAAGGATCAGCAACTGGTGATCCCAATCAAGAGGGAGGCCGACGATTTGCTTTACGAAAGATTCCGCAAGATGGCGTGGGGCGTGGGTAGTGTTTAGATTTAATACATTTTTGTTGTTGCTTATCGCTCCAAACAAGAAGTATTTGTGTTACGATTCCTCTTAATTTGTGCTTTTGCTCTTAGATTTTCTGTGCGCCGTTTTGTCCGTTCTGTGCTCTCGCAACCTATTTTTGTTAGTTTGACCCCAGTTGTAAATATGTCGTGCTGCAAAAAGTCTTGTACATTTAAGCAGTACGTCGATTCTGCACGGCCTTACTTTGATTATTGTTGGTTATGAGAGAGTTTTATGCATGCTAAATGTGCAGGTCTTACTGGGCGTGAGTGTGACAAGATCACTGCTGTAGCCAAGACCGGCTGTGGCGGTGTGCGTTGGTTATGTCCTATGTGCATAGATAAGCAAATTGATTTCTGTAGAATGTATAATTCTGTGAGAAATCAGTTTTTAAAACTAAAAAAAACGGCAAGCTATTGACTGACATTGATTCGAGTTTGGAATTTCTCAATAATTTTAAGTTAAAGTCATGAGTTTGGAGTCAGAATTTTTGAATGTTCCATTAATGTTTGCCCCCTTCACCCTCGCCGCTTTCACCCGTGCCTGGTATCGTAAAATTGTCTCCAATTCTATCATTATCTCCAACTCCTAGCGATTGTCCGAATATATCTCCTGAAGTATCTCCTGCTATTAGTAATATTGTTCCCGTCTTGGATCCTGTAAATAATGATCTATCTATCCCCATACCCCAGCCACCTCCTATTTTAACAGTAGTGGCTCCTCGCAAGCAAGTTTTTGTGTCGCGACTTTCCGGTGAAACTACTTGTGATTCTGTTGCTGCCTATATTGCTAGCAAAACTAAAGCTAGCGTCTCTATTACGAAATTTAACTTTTCTTCTCCTCGCGAAATATCATCTTTTAAAATAAATGTCTCTCTAGTATTGTTTTCAATCATCTGTGATCCCAAATTTTGGCTCCCTCATACAGTTGTTCATGAGTTTTCGCAAAAAAAAAAAAAAAAATTCCCCTTAACTTGAATATCTTCCAGCCTCAACCTTTTCAAATAATAGCTCTGTCGTCTCAAAACAATAAATTCTGATGAAATATCTATTATTTATCAGAGTTTTAGGGGTCTGGTCTCAAAACTTAAAAACTTGTTTCTGAATAGCTTTTCGTTTCATTCAGATATTATATCTTATATTGAAACTTGGTTAAATCCAAGTCTATCTAATTCTAAACTTTTTTCCAATAATTTTATCGTCTATAGAGCTGATCGACCGACTCGCCGAGGTGGTGGGGCATTAATTGCTGTTAAAGCTACTCTCTAGTCGGAACTTTTCTATTTTACCACCGTTAATGATGCTGAGATTATTTCTGTTAAAATAACTCTCCCTTCACATGTTGTTTATATCACTTGCTCTTATATCCCTCCTTTTTCTGACATTCAAGTTAATATTCAACACCTAACTTGTATTTAAGAAGTACTGGGTGATTTTAATTTAACAACCATCCCCTGGTCTTCATCCGACACTTTAAATTATCATGTACCGTCTGCCCAGCATGATTGATCTTCCATTGTTTCAGATCAATTCAATTTCTAATCATTTGATTAGAACAACCGATCTTGTATTTATTAACAACTATTGTATTGCCAATGTCTCTAGGTCATCCCCCTCTGTCTGTCCCTGAGGATTCATATCATCCTACCTTAGAAGTTACATTGTCTGTTAGCAATCCTGTTTTGTCTTTTAGCTCGATTATCTTCTACTATTTTTAAAATCGCTGTTGTGCAACTCTTGTTTGTCCTAAAGCCAGGTTGTTTTTCATAATAATGCGAGTTTTCATTCATGAATTTATTAATTTGATTTGCCATTATCTTTTCAAATACTTTTGATAGAAAAGGTTGTATTGCGATCGGCCTGAAATCAAGATTTGACTTTGGAACCGGCAAGATTTTTGCTACTTTTTTGAGGTAGTGATAGCGGTGTTGATAATATGCGTAATATGGCTTATAATATATGGTAGAAGAATTTTGATGAATTTCGGGCTTATTTCATCTAAGCCAGTGGCATTGGACTTAATTTTAAGTACGGAGTGTAGGACATCACATTGACTAACACACATGAACTCAAAACAATTTCTACAATTCCTGATCGGCACAGCATTTATATACGAATTAAACATGGACACAGGAACATTTAGGTTGACAAATTTGTGGTTTAGTTTATTAACATCTACGTCATTTCCTATCACAGATTTTTCACTACCAATACCAATGCTGGTAATGATCTTCCATTTTTCTTTAATTTTTGTTGCATTGTTAAACTTATTGCAAAAATGGTGCTTTTTAGAAGTTTTAATTCTGTCATTTACTTTACGTCTATTAGTGTTAAAAAGTCTATAAAATTAGTCTGTCTTGTAGCATTTCCATTTGTCATAAGCTTCATCTCTTAGATTTATTGCACTCATTTTATCACTATTAAACCACGCTTTGATTGCTGGCTTTACTGTTTTAGTTTTCAGCGGTATAAACCTATTAAAGAGATGACTTATTTGGGTGTTCACTGAGAGGAGGTGATAAATGTTATCCCAATCTTTTTTGAGGCAGGCATCATGTAAAGCGTTGTGGTTAATATTATTAAAATTCCTAAATGTTATTTTTTGGTTCTTGTAGTCAGTTTGCGTATTATAGGCTATAAAGATGAGATCATGTTTTGAAAATGCCGGTACGGACAGTTGATCATAGAGTAAAATGTTGTCAATGTTATTTACAAATATTATGTCTAGTAGCGTGCTGGTCGTCTGTGTATAGTGCGTCGGTAATGTGTCCTTTACAAGAGAGTGTATTTCGTCCGATAGGTGATGCTCTTTTAATAAATTACTGTTGAGATCTCCAGTTAATGTTATGTCAGTATATGCAAACGTAGCGGTTGATATCAAGTCAATCATGCTGGAATAGTCAATATTATTATTTGGTCTATATATGCAGCCTAAAAGCAGTTTTTTACCACAGATGGAGTTTTGGATTTCAATAAAAATATATTCCAAGGGACTGTCACATGGTTGCCTATGTAAAACTTTACATTTCAGTCTTTTTGTAACAAATATTGCAACACCCCCAGCATGACTAACACGATCCGAACGATACAAATTATACCCATCACATTCAATAGACGAATCACCTAACTCTGGGACAAACCACGTTTCAGATACACAAACAACATCAACATTCGAATTTACAAACATATAACGAAACTCATCCATCTTATTAAGTAAGCTCTGACCATTTATATGACACTTCTTAAGACCTTCTCTTTGATTAGCAAGAACCCTAACCATCGCTCTACTGTTCGATCTGGTATTGCTTAAGTTGGAGCACATTTAAATTGGACAAAAGATTTAACTAGTTGCACACCTAACATACTTAAAAATAACAAGATAATTACAGAGCACACATGAACATTTAAAATTATTATTAAGAGAGGTGAATAGTGCGGAACATTAAAGATAACAAACTTACAAATTATGGTTATGAAAACATCATTACATTTAACATATAAGAGAATAAACTTACAACATACAGTTCTAGTTTCGAAAGAGATCATCAGGTCCAGCGGTGTTGACGTTACCAGCCAAAAGCTGAGAGAGCTTTTGCGCACTCTCTCTCTTCATCTTCATTGCTTCTTTAAAAATCTCGTAGTTCTCTCTCGTAAGTTGCTCATTTATGTAAAAAGGCACTTCACCACGTGTTTCAAAGCCCATTAGCTATTAACTATTAAAAAATACAAAAAATCTATTAAAAAAACAAAATTGGACTAAAAAACTAAAATACCAAATTTACACGTGGATTCGAACCCGCACCTACCGGACGAGAGTCTGGCACTCTTACCACTAGACTATATGAGAGTGTACCAGAAGAGCCTTTGAAACCCAATTTACACTTTTTTTTTGAGTTACATACTTACTCCGCTTCAAGTGAAGCTAATAAAAAGCTATTAAAAATAACTGAATCTTGACAGTTTTCGAAAGCTCAGTATTGATAACGTGGAAGTAAGCTATGTAGATAAAGCTGATAACATTCAATAGGACACTATCAGAGATCAGATCGATGATAAAGAAAGGCGCTAGCAATACCAATACTATTTTATGGAAAAGAAATTTTTGTAATGTGTGATGCAAGCGGCCATAATAGACTTCAAAAGTATAGCTCGATATGTGTTTGGTCTGAAAAGGGGCGACCTCATAACCAGCTTTGCTAAGCAACTATTTGGCCTAAAATTTTTGTCCTTAATAAATGTTAGAGTCCTCCTCTTCTTACACAAATAATATACACGAAAAAGCCTAAGTACTTGTCTGATCACCTAACATTCGCCTCATCACTCCGAGTCCATAACCATATTTTTATAAGAACCAAGCTAGTATGCTCCGAGAGGCAATTTTACATCTTCTCTGTTCGGCTATGGAGTAACCTGCCGTCAGATTTAAAATCCATCTCCAGCGCGCATCAATTTAAGATTAAGTTATAAGCACATTTTGGTAAATAGAAATTTACAATGTAACTGTAGTAGAATTAATTCAATAGAAATAAAATAAATAAATAATGGTACAATTATTCCTGAAGAATTAAATGTATAGCCTAAGTTTGATTTCAAAAATGTTAGCCTACAGTGATTAGTGCATAACTTTATAGTAGCAATACTATAGCACTAAGCATCGTACATGAATCTATATAAATAAAAGAAAGTCGTGACTTTTTATAACTCAAATACGTCTTAGCTGATTTGGTTGAAAATTTGTGAGGAGGTAGTTAGGAAACAGGAAAAAAAAATAGGATACTTAATAGTGTTACTAACACGACTTTCCTTAATATAGACCAATGATATTAATAAAGATTTTTTTACTGTGTTAACATCTATACGCGCTGTAGCATGACGATTAAAAGTCACACACTATCAAACTTCTCTGCTGTAACTCGCTGCCGTAACTCACACAGATAGGCAGTCCAAAATTGAAATAGTGTGTGGTTGTTGTACAACAATTGTCTCTGCTTGGAAACGAATATGATGGTATTAGTGTTGCGGCAGAGAAAAGTGGTCGTAAAAGTCGAAGTCTCAATCAAGACTTAACGAACGCTGTCTGTTGCTTTGAATTCGCTTTGTTTTGTTTGTGCTTAGTTGCAGAGAAGCAGCCGACTGAGACGGTCAAGTCACGCGGTTCTGATGTTTATGTTATGCCCGCAAACAGCCACAAAACAAAATACTATTTCGGTTGGCAATTATTAATATGTTAAGTTATAATAGAGAATAATGGGTTGGCAATAATTCAATTTAGCTATAATAAAAAGTGTGAGTTTGTGTGCATTCACGAATGATGAATGTTGGATACCCTAATAAACTATAAGTGCTATTTGCAATACTTGCATATTTTGATTAGCAAAGGTTAGCGTTAGCACACAATTGAGAAAAAATTAATAAAAATTTAATAACAAATCATCTTCCAATATTGTAAGAGTATCTAACATATATCATTCGTCTAGTGCAATTCTGTATTGCTTCTTTTGTGAATACAAACACACACAAAAACTTACAGAAAAACCCTTAACCCATAAAATGGGTAAAAACGGGTATAATGGTTATGTGCAAAAGTATGTAACAGGCAGAAGGAAGCATCTCCGACCCTATAAAGTACATATATTCTTGATCAGCATCAACAGCCGAAACAATATAGCCATGTCCGTCTGTCCGTCCGCTTGTCAGTCTGTATGAACGCGTGGATCTCAGGGACTACAAGAGCTAGAGACTTCAGATTTTCAATATAAATTCTCCTATACCATGAGCATGCTTAAAATTATCGATAACTATTCTGGTTACACATGGTATCGATAACAAAAAATATCGAATTTGGAAAATGTAAAAATGAGGGTTGAAGTAATGAGTAACGATAGAACTTTTCTGAAAATTTCGTCCGAATTGGTTAAGAAACACCGGATATATCGAATTTAATCGATTGAAGTTAAGTCAGTATACCAAAGTCAATAATAAATTTAATTTATTTATTGCAACTGGGTTCAGGGTATCTTTTAGTCGGGCTCTCCCGACAAGAGCCTTCTTACTTGTTTTTTTTTTATGGGAGTAGGCTATTCAAAAACAAGTGGAACCGTTGCAGTCGGACGCAAACGACTGCTTTATACTTGTAACCAGTATTAAAACCGGTAAAAACAGGCCTGATTGTACGCTGCCTTAAAGATACTCCGATGCAGATGGAGATGCCGCCAGCTGTGGGTGTAGCTCCAAAACTTTGATGCAGATTTTTGGGGGTCGTTACCAGCTATCTTCCTACAAATTTGGTGGCTCTAGCTCCTCTACTCTGGAAGATACACGCATTTCCGTTTTTGACGAAGCTTTGGGGCAGCTGGGGGTGTTAGGGCAGTATTGTGGGCGTGGCATCCAAACTTTTGATGCAGTTTTTGGGGAGTCATCATCACCTACCTTGGCTGGGGGCGGAATGGGTGGGCGTGGCTCCAAAATTTTTCATGCAGTTTTTTGGGGGTTGCTAGTAGCTATCTGCTCATCAAAATTTGAAGTTTTAGGATGTGCGAAATATGTGGATTTATCGGTTTTCAGCTATCGAACTTATCGATTTGCCAGCCCCCCAGTTATCGTAAAACACCAATCTTGGCACTTAAATTTACTATCCCATAGATTAAGAGAATTGGAAAGTTTCAAGTCTCTAGCTTGAAGGGTGTGGAAAAAACTTGCAACCATACGAAGGGACAGTCACCATTACACAAAACCAATATACTCTTTACCTTCGGTATCGAGTATAAAAAACGTGTGTGAAATCACGAAGCCAATCAACAACTACATGATGTAGTAGTTACAAATAACCATTTAACATAACACTTTCTTGTTGAGCAGCAGCAAGCAGATTGAAGCAAAAGTCTAAAATTGCCGATTTAAAATTTTGTGACAGCCCAGTTGACATAAAGGTCATAGCTCTATCACACTTTCCAACAATTTTGCCATCGCAACTACCATACAGAAGAAAAGTAAAAAGAAAAACTAACAAAAATCTTAACGAGCAGAGCCAGAAAGATATGTAAAAAAAAAAACACTTGCGTACAAATTCTTACACATTTTTACCGCTCTTGCTTTCCGCAGGCTTGCCACCTCTCCTTTAATACACAGGCCGCTGAAGGCAAAGCATAACTGAAACAAAGCAAGAAAAGTGCTGGCTTGTCGTAGATGAGACGCACAAGCTTTACAAAGTAAAAATACCCTTTTCCCAATATTCAATTAAATTCATTAAAACTCAAATACATAATTTTAATATACAGATAGTTTATTGATGTGTTAACATCTATACGCGCGGGTAGCGTTAGAGCACAAATGTCAATTCTCTGCGTTATTTCGCCGCTAGAGCACTTGCTGCGTTATTTCGCCGCTGTAACTCCCACCGATAGGCAGTCAAAAATTGAAATGGTGTGTGGTTGTTGTACAACAATTGTCTCTGCTTGCAATCGAATGTTGGTGTTGGGCAGAGAATAGTGGTCGTAAAAAAAGAAGTCTCGCTCGTGAAATTTTATTAATAAACGGCCTAAAACTGCACTTTAGTTACAGTACACAACATTTACAACAAATAAAAAATAAAAAAAAGCCATGGCCATATAATACATTTATAAATATTGACAGTAGTAAATAATTAAGTACTTCACACGAACAGTTTTTTCGCATTTGAATGATTGTAAATAAAATTGCGCACATCATTTGCAAGTATTGCATTATTGAACAAAAGTGACACGTGTGTGAATCTCATAAGTCAGCAGTGCTAAACCAGAAAAAATATGGACCCAATGAATTGTCAACTGAGGAAGGAAAAAGCATTTGGCAGTTAGTTTTAGAGCAGTTCTATGATCTTCTGGTGAAAATTTTGCTATTGGCAGCCATTATTTATTTTGTATGAGCGCTATTTGAAGACCATGAAGACACATTCACTGCATTTGTAGAACCTTTAGTAATTTTACTTATTCTAATAGCAAATGCTACCGTTGGTGTTTGGCAGGAGAGAAATGCCGAATCAGCAATTGAGGCACTCAAAGAATACGAGCCCGAAATGGGAAAAGTTGTACGTCAAGATAAGACTGGTATCCAGAAAGTCAGAGCGAAAGAGATTGTGCCCGGAGATCTGGGTGAAATCTCTGTGGGTGACAAGATCCCGGCCGACATTCGTATTACTCACATCTATTCGACAACATTGAGAATTGATCAGTCCATTTTTACTGGTGAATCTGTATCGGTTATCAAACACACCGATGCAATTCCCGATCCCCGCGCCGTCAACCAGGACAAAAAGAACATTCTTTTCTCCGGTACAAATGTTGCCGCTGGCACGTGGTGTCGTTATTGGCACTGGTCTGAACACTGCTAATGGTAAATTCGTTTAGAAATGTCTGAAACTGAAGAGATTAAAACACCACTGCAACAGAAATAAGACGAATTCGGTGAGCAGCTGTCCAAGGTTATCTCCATCATTTGCGTTGCTGTCTGGGCCATCAACATTGGACACTTCAACGATCCCGCTCATGGTGGCTCCTGGATCAAGGGTGCTATCTACTATTTCAAGATCGCTGTTGCTCTGGCTGTCGCTGCTATTCCCGAGGGTCTGCCCGCTGTCATCACCACTTGTTTGGCATTGGGCACCCGTCGCATGGCCAAGAAGAACGCCATTGTCCGATCTCTGCCATCTGTCGAGACCTTGGGCTGCACATCTGTTATCTGCTCAGATAAAACTGGCACACTCACCACAAATCAAATGTCGGTTTCCCGTATGTTCGTTTTCGACAAGGTCGAGGGCAACGACAGCAGCTTTTTTGAATTTGAATTGACCGGCTCCACCTACGAACCTATTGGTGAATTGTTCCTTGGCGGCCAGAGAGTGAAGGCCTCCGACTACGATATTCTTCATGAGCTGTCCACTATTTGTATTATGTCCAATGATTCCGCCATTGATTTCAACGAGTTCAAGTCATGCTTTGAGAAGGTCGGTGAAGCTACCGAAACTGCATTGATTGTATTGGCCGAAAAACTAAATCCTTTCAATGTTAACAAATCTCGATTGGACCTTCGCGACGCGTCGTTCCACTGCCATTGCATGCCGCGCTGAAATTGAAACCAAATGGAAGAAGGAATTCACCCTGGAGTTCTCACGTGATCGTAAATCCATGTCTTCATACTGCGTACCCTTGAAGACCTCTCGCCTGGGCACTGGCCCCAAATGGTTCGTTAAGGGTGCTCCTGAGGGTGTCCTGGACCGTTGTACAAATGCTCGCGTTGGCACCACCAAGGTTCCACTGACCTCAGCGCTCAAGGCTAAGATTCTGGCACTAACTGGTCAATATAGTACTGGACGCGATACTCTGCGTTGCTTGGCCCTGGCCGTTGCCGACAGCCCAACTCCCGAAGAAATGGATTTGGGTGATTCAAACAAATTCTATCAGTATGAAGTGAATCTAACCTTTGTCGGTGTCGTCGGCATGTTGGATCCGCTGCTGGTATTCGTGTCATTGTCATCACTGGCGATAACAAGGCAACCGCTGAGGCTATCTGCCGTCGTATTGGCGTCTTCACTGAGGATGAGGATACCAATGGTAGATCGTATTCTGGACGTGAATTTGATGATCTTTCGCCAGCTGAACAAAAGGCCGCCGTTGCCCGCTCTCGTCTTTTCTCGCGCGTGGAGCCACAGCACAAATCGAAGATTTTTGAGTATTTGCAGAGCATGAATGAAATCTCCGCCAAGACAGGTGTTGGTGTCCCGCCCGCTTTGAAGAAGGCCCAAATTGGTATTGCTATGGGTTCTGGTACTGCTGTCGCTAAATCTGCCGCTGAAATGATTTTGGCTGATGATAACTTCTCGTCCATTGTGTCCGCCGTTGAAGAAGGTCGCGCTATTTATAACAACATGAAACAATTCATTCGTTATCTGATTTCATCCAATATTGGTGAAGTCGTTTCCATTTTCCTGAGAGCTGCTCTGGGTTTGCCTGAGGCTTTGATTCCCATTCAGCTTCTATGGGTTGCAGCAACTGTCGGTGCCGCCACTTGGTGGTTTATCTTTTCAATAGAGGGTCCCGGTCTCTCATACTGGCAGTTGACTCATCATATGTGCTGCTTGGGCGGTGGCGACGAATTCAAGGGTGTCGATTGCAAAATCTTCAGTGACCCACATGCAATGACCATGGCCCTATCTGTGCTTGTAACCATTGAACTGTTGAACGCCATAAACAGCTTATCTGAGAATCAGTCTTTGATAGCAATGCTCCCATGGTGCAACATGTGGTTGATTGGATCAATGGCCCTTTCTTTCACTCTTCACTTTGTTATTCCATACGTTGAAGTTCTCTCGAACGTCTTTCAAGTAACACCGTTGTCTGCAGAGGAATGGATAACTGTGAAGAAATTCTCAATTCCTGTAGTTTTATTAGATGAAAAATTGAAGTTTGTTGCTAGAAAAATCGCAGATGGTGAGAGCATTATATATAATATGCATGGGATTGTGTTAATATGGGCTGTCTACTTTGGCCTGCTATACGCTATTATGCTTTAGGAATATATAATTACATAATCATTAAGCCCAACATCATTATTTTTATAACTAGCATAAAGTGTTACTAAATATAAAACCGAATACAAAACAGAATTAACGAACGCTGCTTTGAACTCGCTTTGTTTTGTTTGTGGTTAGTCATGATACAATTAATTAGGTAGTGTCATCCGAGAGAGCCACTACCTACTGATTTGAACATGTGAGTGCGAGGGAGACAGTCATGTTGCTCTCTTTATTTCACTCTCTGGACTCTGTTAAAGGGTTGTTTTGTAAGTGCGACGGAGTTAGGTATAAAAAGTGTTTTGGTTGTATGCCTATGCAATTTTGTAGTTTCGTAAAAATAATTACCTATATAAAATTTTGAGTGAAACGCTTGCGATTATATTAATTAAATAGTTTTTTATAACAAAACTTAAGAGTAACATTATATATATATGATATATGTATATATTATAAAAAAAAACACACATATATATATATATATATATATACTAAGTGAACCGGTGCGCGTTGCTGCACTCCCCCGTTTCGAAAATATCTTTACTGTTTAATTATTTGCCAGGCTATAATGACAGATAAGTCTAAGTTAATGTAATAGGTGGACGTGGAACCCTACCTAGCGTTGCTGTGGTGCTTAGTAACGTCTTCTCTATGTGCGCTGCGCGTCATCAGGTTAGCGCCCCCTTTTACACTCACCGCCAATGCTCAATAAAGTCGAAACCATCGGAGCTCCAGCTTTAACATTTTTTATACCTTAACCCATAAAATGGGTAAATAAGGGTATAATGTAGGGATACCATCCGTCCTGGAATTCCGGGACATATCCCGCTTTTGCAGGTAATGTCCCGGTGTCCCGACCCGACATGAAATTGTCCCGGTTTTCTATTGTTTCGATAATTAATAGGCATTTTGACATAAAGCGATAAAAATCAACTCAGAACAAGTTCGAAATTTTGAGCCAATTGGTGAACTGATTTACAAGTGAACTTTCCCGCCATTTTGTCAGCAGTGAAAAGGTGAAAAAACTTCTAAAAACTTGTCCAATTGCTTAAAAGTCACTAGACGAGTACCGGATTTTTAAATTGCTGCAACTAGACGACGCGAACTTTTTGTATGAAGAAAGTGTAGCGAAGTGTGTAGAATATTTTATAAGTTATGTTACATAATTAATTGGAATATGTTATGAATAAATATGTAAATATTATATTTTTATATTCTTAACCCATAAAATGGGTAAATAAGGGTATAATGGCTTTGTGCAAAAGTATGTAACAGGCAGAAGGCAGCATCTCCGACCCCATAAAGTATATATGTTCTTGATCAGCATCAACAGCCGAGAACCAAAGTCTTACATAAATTTAATTTATTTATTGCAACTGGGTTCAGGGTATCTTCTAGTCGGGCTCTCCCGACTAGAGCCTTCTTACTTGTTTTATATTCTCTTTGAAATAAAACAACAATAACTAATGTAGCAATTAGAAATATATTTCAATAAGAGTTTTTAAGATAAGAAAAAAAAAAATTTCGCACTGCGTCCTCGGCTTCCCCTCGACTTTAACCTTTCAGATTGTGTTAGGTCACACGCATAGGCTAACCGTAGAATACGTCTGTCCTTGTTTTCAATATCGGGCTCATACTGGAATGCTTACCGAAGAAATTAATCTGACGTAAAAGCACGGTGAACTTGTTGGCGTTTTTGCTCGATTCCTCTACGTCTGTTAACTATGAATCAGCGCGTTTGTCTTCGTTCCAGTTGTCTTTGTTGGTTTCTTTCATCTCGTGCCTCTTGTGTTTGTGAATCACGTAACTGCGACACGCAAATCTGCATTGGCTTCTTGAATTTGTTCGTTTGAACTTCGTGCTCTTATATCTCGCACGGCTGTAGAATTGATCGAATGACGACTCAATTTGGCCCCCTTTGGCATATTTTTTTTTTAGCGCGAATGTATAGCTTTTTCACAATTGGATTGGAACTTTTGTTTTTCTGATTTGTAAAAATTTATGAGATTCGTTTGGCATTGACAGCATAGAGCGTACTTTGTGATAAATTTTGTCTTTGATTGGAATGAACGTTGAATTAATTTTTGGTTGACCACCCTTAAAATTTAAGGGGATAGAAAACAGATGTTAGCCGATTCTCAGACCTACTGAATACACTTATTAAATTTTATAAATATCGGTCGAGTCGTTTCGGAGGAGTTCAATTTCGCACCCCGTGACACGAGAATTTTTTATATAAGATATATATTTTAAAAATACACATGAACAAAAATAACAAACAGAACGAAATTCGTTCGCACGGACATCTTACCATCACAAGCACTTTGCGACTGACGCTTGGTACTGAAACAATGAGAGCGCTTTTTCCAATGACTGACATTTATGTTATGCCCACAAACAACCACAAATGATTATACTATTACGTACAAGCTTATTTATTTGTAGGTGCAGGGTTTCTGGGTTGGCAATTATTAATATATTTAGGCCCAATATTTCAATGTCCGGTTAGTCAACTTATTCTAAGTTTAGTCGAATTTGAGTTGTTCAATGTTCGGTTAGGAGTATATGAGAAACAAACTAACCGGAAGGCTGGGTGTCGGTTAAAATTTATAGCGCGTTAAAGTCACGATATATCGATAAGAATCATCGATAAAGCGAACAGCTGTCCCTTGAATTGTATGTTTATTTTGTTATTAAAGAAAAATGGCATCGCACAGCATATTTGTCCTCCAAGGCTTTCCACGAACGACTAACACCAGTTTGCGCAGTGAACTGAGCAGCAAGTTTCTGCCAGGCTTCGTTCTTCTGCTTCCACGTAACGGCGTCGCTCTTGTTGCACTCTAAAATATGCGATTCGACTCCACTCGTTCAACTAACAAATGCTCCTCAGAAAGCGAAAAGTTTTTCCCACGGAACCGTTTGCAATAGGAGTGTTCATTTTAATTTTATAAATTATATATTTAAAATATGCAAAATTTGCCAGTCACCAACCAATACAATAACAAAAAACAGCTGAGCCGCTCGCTATAAATGGCAACGCTGTGTATATATGTGGCAACGCTGTTAAGGCGATAGTTACTTATCGATGAAAGGTTATTTTGGCTTTGAGACAACCAAACTGTTGTTACTACGTTTATGCTTGCTGTTTCATGATTTTTTAAAATCACGCTTTTTAAAATACGCCTGTTTATGCTATTTTATAAAAATCATAATTTTTCTGAAGGGTGGAGCCACCTATGCAGCTTCATATAAAAAGGTGGCAGCACATCAGCACAAACAGCTGATAAACCGAAAGCCAAAACGTTAAACGAATTAAAATAAAATGTTATATGTAAATGCAAATTTTTTTTAAATCAACGGCAAACGCGAACATCAGAGATGGTTTGTTGTCATTTAAAGTCAAGAATGGATCTGCTGTTCGCAGCAATTTAATTAGTGCGGAACAGCTGATTTCACACAGTAGCGTTGCCAGACTGCCTACACAAAAATCATGATTTTTCCAAAAAATCATAGTCAAAATACGTGTGTAGAAAAAATCACGATTTTGTGTTTATGCTAGTATTTTTTTAAAAAAGCATGATCTGAATTCATGCTTTTTTGCAAGCATAAACGTAGTATGTTTTAACTCGACCAGCAAAATAATGCGGCAGTTAGCTAAACGAAAATTTAACCGGACATTGAAATATTGGACCTTAGTTATAATAGAGAATAACGGGTTGGCAATAATTAAATTTAGCTATAATAAAAAGTGTGAGTTTGTGTGCATTCACAAAAGAAGCAAGACATAAATGCACTAGACGAATGATGAATGTTGGATACCCTAATAAAATATAATTGCTATTGTGGATATGTAGTTATAGAATATATTGCATATTTTGATAAAAAATTAGAAATAACTAAAAACAGTTTAATAATATATCATCTTCCAACATTATAAAAGTATCCAACATTATCATTCGTCTAGTGCAGTGATGGGCAGACGTCGACGTCCATATTATTTCTAACTCAAACGAGGCAGCGCGCTGCCAACTCGTGTGAGTTGGGTTTTTCGCTGCCGACTGCACGAAATCACACGAACGCTATAAGCATTGAAATCTATTTTTAGAACACGATTGTTCGTTGTTGTTGTTAGTTGAAGGCGAACTATTGACAGAAAGGCACCACGCAGCGCATTAACAAGAAAACTAATTTTTTACAGTGCGCTCCAAAATGTTTATGCCCGAATAAAGATTGCAGAGCAAAATGCTTGATTTGCAATAACATTGTTTTTCGAAATGTTGAATATTTTTCAAGATGGCATTATTTATTAATAAATAATAAGCACAATGAGTAACCGTTAACTTGCAGCGTGCACTGTACTGATCACACTTCGTTTTTTCGCTGCAGCGCACGCAAATTGTGCTTGTATGCGTGTGAAAACTGTGACAATATTTGTGTGTGCCCACCAGTGGTCTCCCAGCCAGCATTTTTAATCGCGGAAGATTCGCAGGCGATTCCCTGGAAGATAAATTTATCGCGGATGATAATCGCATTCTGATCGCGGAAGACTCAGCTGGGAATGAAAAATATACCCTACGGCGATATCGTCCAAACGGCTCGCAAGCGAATCGTCCAAACGGCTCGCAAGCGAATCTTCTTAGACGATTCGCTAATGAGTCGTCCAAACGGCTCGCAAGCGAATCTTCTTAGACGATTCGCTAATGAGTCGTCCAAACGGCTCGCAAGCGAATCTTCTTAGACGATTCGCTAATGAGTCGTCCAAACGGCTCGCAAGCGAATCTTCCGCGATTAAAAATGCTTGCTGGATTCTCTGTAATAAAAATGAAATTACTGATAAATATTTATTTTGGATGTATTAACATTTATTATTATTATTATGCAATTATTATTATTTTGTTTTTTTTTTATTATTATTCTTTTCTTTTTCTCTTATTGAGGCGGTCCGTTGCATGCATTAAAGTGCTTTTGGAGCACCAAATTCATGGACGATTCGTCGCAGCCGAACTTATTGTGACAAACATCTATAAGACAATAAAGAAAAACTGTATTAAAAATAGGCTATTATTAACTAGTATAATTATTTTACCTTTTAGTAACGAAATGCAGTAACTTTTCTCAGCGCTTGGCTATCTCTTGTGCCCTTCCAAGTAAATTTCGTGGCCAGATTGTCCGAAAGTGTCATTTTCACACCATTCCTTAAAAATGATGGCATATCGTGCCCACCAATGCGATGCATTAATTGTCTCTAAATGAAGAATAACCGATTATTATAAAATTATTTTTTCTAAAATGAAACTTACAAAATCTCTAACTAAATCTGGTTTCTCCATTAGATTTTGTTTAGATCCGTGAATACAAACATTTCCAGACAGGGCAAATCAGTCAGTCTTACAATCTGTTCTATCCAGTAATATTCTCAATGCTAAAGACAACTTCATAAATTTGTGTAACGTTCAGCACTTAAGATCCCTTCAATATGCATGGTCCTGTGTATAATAAAATTGTCTAAGTTCACCTGCTTTCCACCGATCTAACTCTTGAACACCTCTTGGTTTTCTGTTAAAATCCTTTGTAATATTATTTTATTTTTTATCAAAACTGTACTTAATTCTTTTATTTTCCATGATGTTAGTGAGTAATGTTCCCCTTTCTTTTTTACCCACGCCTTAATAACTCTAACACACCCAAACATACTACATGCATGTAGTCTAAAGAAATTTGACCAACCATGTCGAAACCTGATAATTTTTCTAAAGCAGTCAAAGACTTAATGTTGTGGTGCTCTGGTTGAGAGCGGGATCTGAAACTATCATCATTTCGTAAAATCAAATTATCTATTGGTGGAAAGACTAATCGATGTTTACAATATCTCCCTTTTCACAACATCTGACACAAGAATTATAGCCGCTTTGGCCTTTTGTTCCCAAAATAAACGATTTGGCTGGTGCATCCATTACGAAACACATAACTTTTATATTAAGTGTTCTACTATTAAATGAAATTCCGCTTCCTATTAATTGATTTAACTCTACTATAAATTCCTCTAAAAAACCTCTGCTGAATTTGGTTTTGAAGTGCCTTCGAAAACGCCAACTAAAAATACTGCTGTTGTGTTTGCTACACTACCTAGAATAGGCCAGACTTGTTTATTTGAGCTTTTATACAGCGGCAATCCGTCAATATTAAAATCTAAGAGTAAATCATCTAATAGGAAATCGTTTGCATGTAAGAAGTCTGTGAGAGCTGTTTTAATACCATAGTGAACATATATACCTCCTGCAAGTTTATTTTGCTCAACTTCAGTAGGAGTTTTTTTTAAATGTCCTCGCATCTTTAGCCACATTAATATTTCACTATTTAATAACTCTAACAAACCATTTAACGCGGTATAGTTATATTAAACTTAATTGCCCACTTGCAAATTCCTTCACTCAAAGTAGCTTGGCTTTTTCCATTTACACCTTCACCTTCTTCTTCGCTATCCTCAAAAAAATGATTAACTATATCTTCTTCTTCAATATTATGCACTATCTCTTCTTCAATATTATGCACTAAATTTTCTTCTTCAATATTATGCACTCTCTCCTCTACTGCAATATTATGCACTATCTCTTCTTCGATAATTTCACCGCTTGCTTTTTTTATTTGTTCTAAAATTTTGCGCGCTTCTGCTTTCGCTTTTTGCCTTATCTGCCTGGGCGAAAACATAATTTAATTATTTCCAATCACTGCACAAAACTACTGTTGAAATAATAACTTTATATTGTCCACAATTAAATAACACCTTTAGTCTGGTTTTAGTATATTTTGTCGCACAACTATTCTTTTCAAAGTTCACGTTAAGAGTGAGAAATCGACGCGTGCAATGAAAACTGTAGTGAACAACAAAATGAACCGATCCCGTTATAAGAATGTTCTAGAACAAAATATCCCGTTAGCCTGAAAATTACCAGCATTTCATGCAAAAATCAGTAAATTATCATCTGAGGCGATTCATCTGCGATTCGCCTAGGATGATAAATATCAAATAAAAACATGAATACAGAAAATCAGTAAATTATCGTCTTGGCGACTCGCAGAAGAGTCGCCTAAGAAGATTTTTTCTAATACAAAAAATGAGTACACAAAATCAGTAAATTATCTTCCTGGCGAATCGCAGAAGAATCGCATCAGACGATTATCGCCAAATAATCATCCAATTGCTGGCTGGGCTAGTGCAATTCTGTATTGTTTCGTTTGTAAATACTCACACACACACACACACACTTACAGACTAACAAAGCGGACTTCTTTAATAAGAGAATGAACTGACGAATGATGAACCCAAATTCTATAAAATATTATTTTTGTTCAAGAAAACGTGCTCATTGTAATAGTAAAGTTACAAACACACCAACAAAAAATTGTTAACACATTGCCCGTAAATTCTGTAGTGGACAGAATACTACTCAAACATTATTTTGATAACTTTTAATTTTGAGCTAAACATTAATTCATTTTTTGCCACAGAAATTAGCAAAATGTCCCATTGTCATAATAAGCTCATCTCGCTCGCAGCTTCCGAAACCGTTGCTTGGTGTAAGATCATTTTTGGCTCATCTTAGTTACGCTCTTTCGCTAATTCAGCAATGGAAGTATACCGTATGAAAGCTCTTCCCTTTGGCAAATCGAGCTGCAGAACATAAAATTTTCTGTGCTGTCGATCTATTATGTCTCAACATCAAAAGAGATAAGTTGTGTATTGAATAAAATCAAATCGTTTTAATATACAAACCACGTGAAACTGAATTCAAAGTACAGTACGGCAATAAGGCCTAAAAATTATAGAAGTGCGACAGAAAAGATTATTGAATCCCTTAAAAATAACCAGACGCTTGCTACTCAGTTAGCAGCACGGTTAAATTGTTTATTAATTTTGCGGAATTATAACGAAAGGTGATAGATTACTAATATTTAGCAAGTGCATCGATGTAAAGCTTTTATGTTCATTTTTTTGTAGTTGGAGACAAAGTTCAAGAGTCGACGGCTAGCACATCCACATAGCCGTCGACCGCTGCAAATTTACCTTGGTATCACCACACGCACACGAGCCCTGCTCAATGTTCCATGATGTGTTAGAAGACCACCTGATTTAGACAGAGTACAGACAACGATTTGCTCCAGAGGACAGGATTGCGAAACTCTGTTGCATGTACATATGTAATCCATGTAGATACATGTTGAGACATAACCCCCAAAAATAATTTCGACCACGTGTCGTCAGTCGTCCCACTGTGCACAGCTTAACAGTGTTGGCCGAATGAAGCTTTGACATAAACCAGTGAGAGTGAACTGAAAACAAAAGTTACGTGAACTGCCCTCACTCTCAATTGCATTACCTTCGCTAATGTGATTTCTTTTCGTTTTTGTATTGGAGACTTGTATCGCCTCAATGCGCATTCACCTTTGATAAAAATTTGGTTAATTATCAAAATCAAATTACTTGAAATTATATTTTAGTATTAAGTTATACATGTGAATATTTTTTAATCGAATCTAAATTGACAGGAACCCTTTCGAATTGGTAGACCACACGATTTATATACATGCATAAATAATTCATTTAATCTAACAGTGCATCAGTTCTTTGGTACCAACGGACTCTGCGATGGATTTGTATTGTGAGTACAAGTAAAGTTATGTAAGTTCTATAATATCAGATAATTTGTATATTTCGTATGGCTACCTTAAAATAAATAATAGGTTTTCTCTTATAAAATTCGATTCGATCAAAACTTTTCTTTGTAAGAACCTTTTCTAAAAATATCTACAATTATGGAAACTAAGTGAAATATTGAATTAACGTAATGAAACGTAATTATCGTATTATATTTTTATTTTTTTTTTGCCTTTGATAACAATTGTTGTTTAAAAATGAATTCTTAATAAATCTATGTATTGTCATTAGTACATCATAATGAAAGAATATCGAGTATAAACAAATTAGGGGCAATTTTTATTTATTTTAGCTCACAAATTGCCAAGGCAGGGAGGGTATAGAGAGCATATGACCCCCAACATCAGGTTCATATAAATACGACGGCTTTTCTGCAAACTAATCCGCATACCAAACACCATTTTTGACAGAGCTTATTCCTTGCATTTTCTTTGTTTTGATTTGTAGACTTTTAGAGTAGTATCTGTATCCGTGCACTTAAACTTTATTTTTGTGTCGTAAGTGTGTCATAGGAATATAAGGGATAGGAAAACCCCGACCCCATCCGGCGAGCCATCCACAGAGCGTAGCATAGTGCACACACCCGATTCCCTTTCCCAGTCGAGGCTGTATTTAAAGGAACGGCAGCTCAGTTCAACTGCTTCACATTACAATTCCAACCCTCATTGATTTTTTTTGCCATTTGTTGCCATTTTCGCTTTTTTCCCGTCAGATCTGGCCATTTTGACAACGCGATTGTGGGAAAAATTTGATTTGATTTGGGCAGCGGGAATTCGGGCTTTTTTTTAAGAATGCTTACCGGTTTCTTTGCTCTTGAATTTATTTAGTTTCTTCATGATGTTAGTAATTTATTTATATAAGTTTTAAAATGAAAGTTCTTATTCAGGCATTAACATAACGATATTCAATTTATATCGATAAGGATTCGGGTTTCACTCCTATCGCATAATCTCCCACTTCAATTCGTGAATTACTTCCGTCTTTTATCGGGGAAATAAATAAACAAGTAAGAAGGCTCTAGTTGGGAGAGCCCGACTAGAAGATACCCTGAACCCAGTTGCAATAAATAAATTAAATTTATAATTGACTTAGGTATACTTACTTAACTCCAATCGATTAAATTCGATTTCCCGGTGTTTCTTAACCGATTTGGACGAAATTTTCAGAAAAGTTCTATCGTTACACATTACTTCAAAACTTATTTTTACATATTCCAAATTCGATATTTTTTGTTATCGATACCATGTGTACATCGGAAACCAGAATAGTTATCGATAATTTAAAGCAAACTTGTTCTGCTCATGGTATAGGAGAACTTATATACAAAATGTGAAGTCTCTAGCTCTTGTAGTCTCTGAGATCCACGCGTTCATACAGACAGACAGACGGACATGGCTATATCGTCTCGGCTGTTGATGCTGATCAAGAATATATATATGTAAGTACTTTATGGGGTCGGAGATGCTTCCTTCTGCCTGTAACATACTTTTGCACAAAACCATTATACCCTTATTTACCCATTTTATGGGTTAAGGGTATAAAAAATACGAACTGGCCTGTGCTCATCCATTTTAGCTGCTCATCAATCAGCTCTGTGAACTGGAACATGAACGTAACTTGAGCTTAACGTGAACTGACTTAAACTTAAAATTCTGTTGTCTGCAGGTTGTTAAGTTACGTCAAGTCATGTCAAGTTAAGTTGAGTGTAACCAGCAAGCAGTGTTTTTCGTTAAGTTGAAGTGATCAGCTGTTTCTTAAGTTCAAGTTCAAGTCAAGTTAGGTTCGGGTAACTGAGTCTTTAAACAAAAAAGTTTTTATCCGACCAACGATGCCGAAACGTCAGACGATATTTTAGAACACTTCAATTTATTTCAATAAAACTTTTTACAAAAATTAAATTGAATGAATTAAAAATAAGTACTGTGCGTCGGACCACAGGGACGATGCGTAAACATATTTTTAAGTTGTACAACTTTTTGTATATTTTTGTCATTATTTATTGGGCCAAACATTAACCCTCTAACGCATACGAAGCCATATGTGGCTTCTCACTTTAAAGACCTTAACTTATTGTACAGTAAAAATTAAATAAATTAAAGTATTGAAAGTGAGAATCCATTTATGCGTGTTTCGTGCGTGCTTTGAGGGTTAAATAAATATACTGGGCGAGGATGGTATTTGAATCCGTTTGTTATTGACATCGAAGGAATCTTATAAGCCTTTAAGGAGGTATGGCATGTAATACAAACGCGTGCAGTTGGAAAGTCAAAATTTAGAAAATGCTGTTTTATAAGTGTGTGGCATATAGGTGGAATTAGTTTTCAATCGTATTTAAACCATAATCTTTCACGCACTGCGCACGCATATCCAAATGGATTTCATGAGCATTACAATGATGTTGAAAATTTTTGTATGGTACGGTTTCAGGTACTTGCTCCAGTTGTGACAATTCTTCTTCCTGTTGTTGCAGCTGTATACGCGTTGCATCTAATAAATGTTGGCACTCTCGTGCTCTAAACTCACGTTGATATGCAGCATTGCGAGTTCTCCTGGCTTCTAATGTTATCTACGAAACTTGCCGTTAATAAATTGTTATGTATTTGAAATAATTGGTGCAGCAATGTGAATCAAAACTTGGTACAATAAGTAAGATACGTACAATAGCTATTGCCTATTGCACTCAAAATGCCTTAACGCCAAAGACATTTTTATACTCGATACCGAAGGTAAGAGTATATTGGGTTTGTGCAATGTCCGTCATGGTGTCTGTCCGTCTGTATGAACGCAACTTTTTTCCACACCCTTGAAGCTAGAGACTTGAAACTTTCTAATTCTCTTTATCTATGGGATAGTAAATTAAAGTGTCAAGATGGGGGTTCTACGATAACTGGGGGGCTGGAAAATCGATAAATTCGATAACTCAAAAGCGATAAATCCGCATATTTCGCACATCCTTACAGCTAGAACTACCAAATTTAGTGAGAAGATAGCGACTAGCAACCCCCAAAAAGTGGCATCAAAAATCCGCCCCCAGCCCCCCCGCATTTTAAAGTCAAAATAGCCTATTTCTCCTACAGTTTTTGAGCTAGAGCCACCAAATTTGGTGCCAAGATAGGCGATGATGACCCCCCCACGCCCACCAATACCGCCGTAGCCACCCCCATCTGCCCCAACGCTTCGTCAAAAACGGGAATGCGTGTATCTTCCAGAGTAGTGGAGCTAGAGCCACCAAATTTGGTAGGAAGATTTGAAGCCACGCCCACCAATACTGCCCCATCCCCATTTTCCCCACCTTTGACAAACTTTGAGCTAGAGTCACCAAATTTGGTATGAAGATAGCAATTGACATTTCACAAAGATCTGCAGTAAAAATTTGGATGCCACACCCACCCATACCGCCCCCAGCCCTCTTTCCCCACCTTTTACAAACTCCGAGCTAGAGTCACCAAATTTGGTATGAAGATAGCAATTGACATTTCGCAAAGATCTGCAGTAAAAATTTAGATGCCACACCCACCCATACCGCCCCCAGCCCCCCTTTCAACAGCCCTTTGAAACTTTCAGCTGGTTTTGTGCAAAAGTATGTAACGGAAACGTTACTTTTTTTAACCTAATTACTTTTAGATTTATATATAATTTGTTATTCATTTTAATTTGATTATTTTCATTATAGTTTTTTTATACCTTTAACCCATAAAATGCGTAAAATAAGGTATAATGGTTTTGTGCAAAAGTATGTAACAGGCAGAAGGAAGCATCTCCGACCCCATAAAGTACTTATATATATTCTTGATCAGCATCAACAGCCGAGACGATATAGCCATGTCCGTCTGTCCGTCTGTATGATCGCGTGGATCTCAGAGACTACAAGTGCTAGAGACTTCAGATTTTGTATTTAAGTTCTCCTATACCATGAGTAGAACAAGTTTGCTTCAAATTATCGATAACTATTCTGGTTTCTGATAAACACATGGAATCGATAACAAAAAATTTCGAATTCGGAAATTGTAAAAATGAGGGTTGAAGTAATGGGTAACGATATAACTTTTCTGAAAATTTCGTCCAAATCGCTTAAGAAACACCGGAGATATCGAATTTAATCGATTGGAGTTAAGTAAGTATACCTAAGCCTTATTTACCCATTTTATGGGTTAAGGGTATAAAAAATACGAACTGGCCTGTGCTCATCCATTTTAGCTGCTCATTAATCAGCTCTGTGAACTGGAACATGAACGTAACTTGAGCTTAACGTGAACTGACTTAAACTTAAAATTCTGTTGTCTGCAGGTTGTTAAGTTACGTCAAGTCATGTCAAGTTAAGTTGAGTGTAACCAGCAAGCAGTGTTTTTCGTTAAGTTGAAGTGATCAGCTGTTTCTTAAGTTCAAGTTCAAGTCAAGTTAGGTTCGGGTAACTGAGTCTTTAAACAAAAAAGTTTTTATCCGACCAACGATGCCGAAACGTCAGACGATATTTTAGAACACTTCAATTTATTTCAATAAAACTTTTTACAAAAATTAAATTGAATGAATTAAAAATAAGTACTGTGCGTCGGACCACAGGGACGATGCGTAAACATATTTTTAAGTTGTACAACTTTTTGTATATTTTTGTCATTATTTATTGGGCCAAACATTAACCCTCTAACGCATACGAAGCCATATGTGGCTTCTCACTTTAAAGACCTTAACTTATTGTACAGTAAAAATTAAATAAATTAAAGTATTGAAAGTGAGAATCCATTTATGCGTGTTTCGTGCGTGCTTTGAGGGTTAAATAAATATACTGGGCGAGGATGGTATTTGAATCCGTTTGTTATTGACATCGAAGGAATCTTATAAGCCTTTAAGGAGGTATGGCATGTAATACAAACGCGTGCAGTTGGAAAGTCAAAATTTAGAAAATGCTGTTTTATAAGTGTGTGGCATATAGGTGGAATTAGTTTTCAATCGTATTTAAACCATAATCTTTCACGCACTGCGCACGCATATCCAAATGGATTTCATGAGCATTACAATGATGTTGAAAATTTTTGTATGGTACGGTTTCAGGTACTTGCTCCAGTTGTGACAATTCTTCTTCCTGTTGTTGCAGCTGTATACGCGTTGCATCTAATAAATGTTGGCACTCTCGTGCTCTAAACTCACGTTGATATGCAGCATTGCGAGTTCTCCTGGCTTCTAATGTTATCTACGAAACTTGCCGTTAATAAATTGTTATGTATTTGAAATAATTGGTGCAGCAATGTGAATCAAAACTTGGTACAATAAGTAAGATACGTACAATAGCTATTGCCTATTGCACTCAAAATGCCTTAACGCCAAAGACATTTTTATACTCGATACCGAAGGTAAAGAGTATATTGGGTTTGTGCAATGTCCGTCATGGTGTCTGTCCGTCTGTATGAACGCAACTTTTTTCCACACCCTTGAAGCTAGAGACTTGAAACTTTCTAATTCTCTTTATCTATGGGATAGTAAATTAAAGTGTCAAGATGGGGGTTCTACGATAACTGGGGGGCTGGAAAATCGATAAATTCGATAACTCAAAAGCGATAAATCCGCATATTTCGCACATCCTTACAGCTAGAACTACCAAATTTAGTGAGAAGATAGCGACTAGCAACCCCCAAAAAGTGGCATCAAAAATCCGCCCCCAGCCCCCCCGCATTTTAAAGTCAAAATAGCCTATTTCTCCTACAGTTTTTGAGCTAGAGCCACCAAATTTGGTGCCAAGATAGGCGATGATGACCCCCCCAAAAACTGCATCCAAAGTTTGGATGCCACGCCCACCAATACCGCCGTAGCCACCCCCATCTGCCCCAACGCTTCGTCAAAAACGGGAATGCGTGTATCTTCCAGAGTAGTGGAGCTAGAGCCACCAAATTTGGTAGGAAGATTTGAAGCCACGCCCACCAATACTGCCCCATCCCCATTTTCCCCACCTTTGACAAACTTTGAGCTAGAGTCACCAAATTTGGTATGAAGATAGCAATTGACATTTCACAAAGATCTGCAGTAAAAATTTGGATGCCACACCCACCCATACCGCCCCCAGCCCCTCTTTCCCCACCTTTTACAAACTTCGAGCTAGAGTCACCAAATTTGGTATGAAGATAGCAATTGACATTTCGCAAAGATCTGCAGTAAAAATTTAGATGCCACACCCACCCATACCGCCCCCAGCCCCCCTTTCAACAGCTCTTTGAAACTTTCAGCTAGAGTCACCAAATTTGGAAGGAAGATAGTTGGTGGCATCCCCATCTGCATCGGAGAATCTTTAAGGCAGCGTACACTCCTGCCCCATCCGTACCCCTTTGCAATCAGGCCTCATTTTACCTGTTTTAATACTGCTATCGAGTATGCCGCTGTCGGTTGCGTCCGACTGCAACGTTTCCACTTGTTTTTGATTTGTAGCAAACGAATTTTGTCTTTAATTTAAAACACATCAAAACCCACAAAAATAACATTTTTCTTTGTGTGAATGAGGTTTGACTATATAAAAGAAATATTTTTTACGCACTAAATTGAGACACAGTGTTGTTTGAGTGTTTGTTACACCAAATTCATCTTACCGGCATTGTGTTGTGGTTTATAAATTAATTTTTAATAAAACGTATTCGATTTTTACTGCCCAAGCGCAAAATGATTACAAATCAAAAACATTAATATATCAAAAAGGCGCTGCAAAAACATTGATGTCAACATCGATTATATCGATGTTTTCCAAATTGTTCGATGCATCGATACATTGTTTTCAACATCGATGTTCCATTGTATAGTCAAGCTTCAAATTGCGAGTGTGTAACTGAAATTAATAGTTAATTCTTTTTATTACATAAATTCGTTGCGTTAATATTTTCTTACAGCCATACGTTAATAAATAAAAAGTGGCCGTTCCTCTTAGTAAAATGGAAAAGTTTTTATGCATCTTTATGCGTTCCAGCTAGCTCGACAAGGTCTGAGCGAACTTTCAGCAAGGCTGGAGAAATCATTTCTCAAAAACGTGTGGCACTGACTATTTTTCCAAAAAAACAAATCAATGGATCTCTCATAGATCTCGTATCTAGATCTAGAGAGATCTAGATGTTATTAGTTTTAAGTTTAAAACAGGAGTCGAAGTTAAGAAAACTGAAAGACTAATTTTGATTATATTTTTTTTTTAATTTTCTTTATTAATACTAAATTTTTGTGTTAACTTAGTCGTGAGGTGATAAAACGAAGATATTATTTCCATTAATTTAATTATAAGAAGAAAATGGGACATAAGCTAACATAGAACAGTCGGTTTCAATTAAAGAATGATTTTTTAATTATTTGTATATAAATTTCGAAAACATCGATGTTTCAAAACATCGGTGACAAAAACATCGATGTTCTGACCATCGATGTTTTTGCAGCTCTGGTTTACACACACACATAAAACATTTGCACCAATACAATCTCATAGAGCTCACACCACTTGTGTATTACTCTCCGAGCATTTCACTGCCCCGAAAGCAAAGATTTTTACACATAAGAAAAAAATTAAAAAGTATCAGCTTAATTATACCCTTAACCCATAACATAGGTAAAATGGGTTTAATGGTTTTGTGCAAAAGTATGTAACGGAAACGTTACTTGTTTTTAACCTAATTTACTTTTAGATTTATATATAATTTGTTATTCATTTTTATTTGATTATTTTCATTATAGTTTTTTTATACCTTTAACCCATAAAATGCGTAAAAAAAGGTATAATGGTTTTGTGCAAAAGTATGTAACAGGCAGAAGGAAGCATCTCCGACCCCATAAAGTATATATGTTCTTGAGCAGCATCAACAGCCGAGACGATATAGCCATGTCCGTCTGTCCGTCTGTATGATCGCGTGGATCTCAGAGACTACAAGAGCTAGAGACTTCAGATTTTGTATTTAAGTTCTCCTATACCATGAGTAGAACAAGTTTGCTTCAAATTATCGATAACTATTCTGGTTTCTGATAAACACATGGAATCGATAACAAAAAATTTCGAATTCGGAAATTGTAAAAATGAGGGTTGAAGTAATGGGTAACGATATAACTTTTCTGAAAATTTCGTCCAAATCGCTTAAGAAACACCAGAGATATCGAATTTAATCGATTGGAGTTAAGTAAGTATACCTAAGTCAATTATAAATTTAATTTATATATTGCAACTGGTATCAGGGTATCTTCTAGTCGGTCTCTTCCGACTAGAGCCTTCTTACTTGTTATACCCTCAACCCATAAAATGGGTAAATAAGGGTATAATGGTTATGTGCAAAAGTATGTAACAGGCAGAAGGAAGCATCTCCAACCCCATAAAGTATGTATATTCTTGATCAGCATATATAGCCATGTCCGTCTGTCTGTCTGTCTGTCTGTCTGTCTGTATGAACGCGTGGATCTCAGAGACTACAAGAGCTAGAGACTTTAGATTTTGGATATAAGTTCTCCTATACCCTGAGCAGAACAAGTTTGCTTCAAATTATCGATAACTATTCTGGTTTCCGATATACACACGAAATCGATAACAAAAGAATCGAATTTGGAAAATCTAAAAATGAGGTGTGAAGTAATGGGTAACGAAAGAACTTTTCTGAAAATTTCGTCCAAATCAGTTGAGAAATCGAATTTAATCGATTGAAGCTAAGTCAGTTTACCAAGGTCTTACATATGTAAATTTAATTTATTTATTGCAACTGGGTTCGAGTATCTTCTAGTCGGGCTCTCCCGACACAAGTTATAAAAAATTAAACTTACATATCTGCAATACAATGATTTAAATATAACAATCAATTTAAAAAATAATCAAAATAAGTAGCTTTAATTTGTGTGCGTTTCTGGTCAGGCGTAAAATTGGGTTCATTTTCTGAAAGTATACAAAAAACGCATTAGTAGTATACTTTATAAAGTATACAAATATGTAAAAAACTTATCTTTTTATATATTGTTTAAGTCAGCGACCAGTTAACATTTTGTCGCTCCATTTTATTAAATTAAATTAAAAGTATTAATATCATGACAATACAAAATATCGTATTTTCAATACTTACAGAGCTGCATAGCAGCTCAGCGCGACTTTTCTCATCCTTTTGGCTCGTACATTAAGGGCCATCCTTCCATTTAGATCTTTGTAAACATTGATCCAGTGAATCCAGTTCGCTCGCAGTATGAAACTAAATAAATGAATAAAATTAATTATATTAAAATCATGGAAATTCAAAATATATTATTTTTAATACTTACAGAGCTGCATAGCAGCTCAGCTCGCTTTTGCACATCTTTCCGGTGTCATCCCTATGGCACATCCTTCTTGGGATTTGTTCCAGGGGCACATCCATCCATCCATGTTGGCGCATCCATCTAGGGCAGTGGTGGGCAGACGTCGACGTCGAAAATATTTCTAACTCACACGAGGCAGCGCGCTCGTGTGAGTTAGGTTTTTCGCTGCCGACTGCACGAAATCACACGTACGCTCAGTGTTGCCAACTCTCAGTCGTCAGTTATAGCTGAGTGGACTCTTAAAAATAGCCAAAAATGGCCAAATTTGAGCAAAAAATAGCGAAAAAATAGCTGTGGCTAAATAAATTAAAAATAATATGATTTTTTAAGATAGATTGGTTATTAAACATATTTATTCGACAAGTGTCGCTAAAATTTCATCAACATCAACTTCTGTTTCATTGTATGCTAAGTTGGTGCCAATTATGCGCAACCAATTCTCAGGTACTGAGTAATTAAAACAGCATTTCTCAGCTTGACGCAATCCATATCTGGAATTAATATTGATCATAAATTTAAATTATAAATTAATAGATTGATCTATAAATACCTTATGTCCAAAATGGAATTTAAGGTTTGAATTTCCATTTTGTTTCGGTGCTTCGTTTTTACAATATTGACCTGGCTGAACACTCTCTCTACTTCGGCATTCGACCAAGGTAGGGAAAGCAGCATTATTGAGAAGGAAGCGAGGTCATGAAAAGGATTTTGACCTCCAGAATCTTTGTAGTTAAACACTTCCGCCCAAAATTTCTCATTGTCATCAATATTTACCCACTTTATGTGGTGTATTGTTGCATATTGATTTAAAATGCGTTCAATTTGCTCTGGAAGCAGCTTAAAAAATGATACTATTTCGAGTACATCATCTTTTTTTGGGTGCAATACTTTTTTTACGTCAAATGCACTCATTTTCTCCAAAACTTCAAAATTATCTGGCAATCTTAAAAATATATAATCATGTTAGAGCATAACAATTATTAAAACGTGATCTTCACTTTGTACATACCTTCCAATTAACTGTTTTATTAATTCAATAACAAAATCTGTGCATGTGGTACGAAGACTAGATTCCGATTCGGAATCTATATTTATGCTTTTTAAATGCGTTTCAAACATGTATCCTAAGTACAAGTCCCGTTGAACATATTTTTCAAAATCAGGTTCGTCAACATTTGGTGGTAAAATTTTTGATTTTAGTGAATTTATAAGCAACCTCAGGTCTCCAAGAAGTTTGGTTGCATTAATGTTTCTTCCTTGAAAGCTTTTATTCACAGTTTGAGTGTGCTCTAAAATCGGCTTTAGGAAAAGCAGATATGCATGGTTTATCTTATCTGCAAACATATTCCGTAATATTTGCGCTTTGTGGCATTTCTCTTCCGTTGCAGCAATTTCAAAGTGAAGTTTTAGTTCATCCCATTGGTTTAAAATTCTGTTAACCGCCGTATCTATGGAAAGCCATCTTGTGTCAGAGACTCTCGGAATCTTGAGGGGATCCTTTTTAACAGAAATAAAAATTTAAGTAAGCAAAGGTAAAATTAAATAGATAATTAATTCACAACACAATGAGACATACACAAATATACCAAACACATTGTTAAAAAAACGTCGACGGTGTTATACAAGTAATTAATGTAAAGAGCTATGCCCGAATCAAACCTTCTCGTTGTTTATAACTTGGTAAATCCTTTTGTAGTCCATTTGCCGCTTGGAACTTTTGGCAAACCAATTGTATGTCTCGTAAATTAAGAATTCCAAGTCCCCTGGCAGTATTAGTTTACAGGCATAATTAACTGCCAACTGCACTGAATGGCACACGCATTTAATTAAAATTAATGACGGCACATCCTTTTTAAGTTCTTGGTATACACTCCTTTTAGAGCCAACCATAACTGCCGCGTTGTCTGTGCCAATTCCTATTAGGTTGTTTTGGTTGATTTTCATTACCTTTAATTTATCCTTTAGAACTGTTGCTATAGAAACGGCATCTGAGTTTTCAAGCTTTACTATGCACAAAAAAGTTGACACAATTTTATGTTGCTTCATACTAAAATAGTTTATGGCCACACCTGCGAAAACAAAGAATTAAAAGCTATAGTAATTATGTGTTTGCAATATTCTCTACTTACCAAGTACTTTTGTAATGCTAATATCGGTTGATTCGTCAATCAACAAACTAAATTTGGATTCACCAATATCGCTGCGCAAAATATCTTGAAAATGTGGCGATAGCACATTTTTTATCACATTTATACACTTGGTGCGATGTATTTTAATATTTGTTTCATTAAACACGTGTGTGCACAAATTGTTTAAATGATCCACTGGACTAATAGCACAATGTTGTGCCACAAAGAGGCAAAGAGCCGCTTCCTTCTGCGATAAAGCATTGGGTTTTCTGGTAAAGTCAATTGTTGCGTTTTGCTTTAAAGACGCAACTCTCTCCTTATGTTTTTTTGTTTCCACATGTGATTTTAAATCCCACAGTTTCGCATTTATTGTGGATTTGCAATACGTGCAAAATACTTTTGTTGGATCACTCCCGTCCTTTTTAATGCAAGTTTTAAAACGAGGGTCCTCCATCCATGCATCACGAACTTTTTGCTTATATTCCTTAGGCATTTGGGCGCGTTCTTAAGCTTCTTTTGTTCGTACAAAGTGAATTGCAAGCTAGGGATGGTAGTGTAGTATGTACGTACTTGTATATCGATTAGGAATCGATGTGTGAAACAGGGGCGCTTGTATATTTTTTTCATGGAGTAACAGCAGGTCTTATGGTATTTACTTATAAAAGGTAACAGCAGGGCTGCTAGTATTTTTTGTAAGGGATTACAGTCACTATAATCGATAATTAAACGTAAATATTGACGAAAGATTTTACAACTGAAAACATTTAAATAGTTTATTTTTATTTTAAAAATAGCCAAAAACTAGCTAAGTTATTTTTTAGAATGGCTAAAAATGTAGCCTCTAGCTAAATTGAATGGTTTCCAGTTTTTGATCATGCAAAATAGCCAGATCTGGCTAGAAAATAGCCGAGTTGGCAACACTGCGTACGCTATAAGCATTGAAATCTATTTTTAGAACACGTTTGTTCGTTCGTCGTCGGTTGTCGTGCCGAAGCATGCATTAGACTTAACATTGTACTTTTAGTTGAAGGCGAACTATTGACAGGCAGGCACCACGCAGCGCATTAGCAAGAAAACAAATTTTTTACAGTGCGCTCCAAAATGTTTATGCCCGAATGGGAGAATGAATTTTTTTTCATAGAAAATAAAGATTGCAGAGCAAAATGCTTAATTTGCAATAACATTGTTTTTCGAATTGTTAAATATTTTTCAAGATGGCATTATTTATTAATAAATAATAAGCACAATGAGTAACCGTTAACTTGCAGCGTGCACTGTACTGATCACACTTCGTTTTTTCGCTGCAGCGCACGCAAATTGTGCTTGTATGCGTGTGAAAACTGTGACAATATTTGTGTGTGCTCACCACTGATCTAGGGTCATCCTTCTAAGCGCATGCCTCCAAAGTAATCCTTCAGTAGCAGCTGTTTTGTTTGTCGAACCAAGTTGGATATAGTGTGTTGGTTCGGTGAAGACATTCAGTTATGGTCTTGCACAGGTTCCTTGAGTGCGGCGACCTTTCGAATATTTCGGCAAAGGACTCGTAATGCAAGTTGCACACCAGGAAGAATTCATCTGATGGGGTTGTAAGGCACATTTTGTCCATATCAAAATTCCGTGTCTTTATCAGGTCTTCATAACTCTTACATGCAAATGAGTTCATATGGCTGAGGCAATTAAACTTCTTCTTAGCTATCAAGTAGCCGTCAAAATATCTGCGCGACACTAAGACCCCTCTTACACGATGAAGTTTTTTTCATTCTGTTTTAAAACATCTTCGCAAATCTGGTCGCATTTACACGATGAAGTTTTTTCATGCAGCATTTTCTTTGTAAATGCAACTCTGGTTTAAATTTATGGTCGATAAACATACATCTCTGCCATCGATTGTTATGTTTGTTAACATATAATTGTTTTAAGAAGTAACAAGTAAATAAAATGGATTCAGTGAACATTTCTACTAATAATTTCTTAACCAAAACAATGTATTTAGTATTTGCGCTAATATTTGCTTGTGCGATATTTCGTATCGATAACTTTATTATTCACATCAAACACTGTGCAACTCTGTGTTTACATGCAATCGTAAAAAGGCAAAGCAAAATGAGAAAAATAAATCATTGCTACACAAGTCATGAAGCATTGCTTGCAGCTGTAACCCCTCTACACCCTCTGCCAACAAACGAATGCTTCAGACGCAAAAACTTCATCGTGTAAAAGGGGTCTAACTCTCCAACAGATACTTGAGGCGTATTTGATGCTTCTTCCTCACCATTCAGATCGATGTCAATGCCAGGCTGTTGATTTGTGGGATGTGGAGCCTCGTTGTCCTCCGTTCCGTCTATAGGCTGATCGGGGTCACAAATCCAATTCATGTGCAGATCTTCATCATCATCCTCACAATTGGCATTACTCAAGTATGAGGTCGTAATTATCTTCATGGACATCAATCTGGCCGTCAAGTACTGCATTTCGCGTACTGAGGGGTTAGTTTTGTTCCCCAGTTTTGAGCGCACAGCAGCGAAGAAGTTTTCAAACTGTCGTGGTTGAACCTTGTTGTATGCACGTACTCGATAGATTTGTCGCTGAATAGCTCGTCCGCAACGCTTATAATGTTTCCTATAGTCATTATCAAACCAGCACGGCAACGGTTTTTGGAGTCTGGTCTGATGCTCTTAACGTAACTCATAAAGTCGATCAGTTTTTCCTCATTTGCTAATTTATAGGGATTTTTGAAGCCCTGCTTATAAGATTTGCAGTTCAGCACGTCAAATCCATCATTCATTTTTATGACAAAATCTGCTGTGGCTAATGCAAATTCCATGTTTTTGGCGGAAAAGAGTTTGTTTTTATGGCAAACTGTTATTATTATTATCCCCACTGATCTCGAAAATACTTGGACAGCAAGTTTAACACTCATATTTTCTTAAAACTTTGGATAAATGTGTTTCTCCGAAAGCTTAGGCACCATGCGAGTTGTTCTGCTACTAGTGTCAATCTTAAACAATTCCTGAATCACACTCCAGCCACGCCTTTTGGAGTCACAATGGGCTTTGATATTAGGCAGTTCCTTAAACGTTTAAATAAGTGTACATAATCATACATCATGTATATTGTATTGCCATTAAAGTCAATTTGCCATTTCCCATTAAATTCGCTTACATTTTTATAGACGCTTTGGTTGTGGGATGACTGGTCGCATACAATGGCTTTTACTTTTAAGCCCATTTTAGACAAAACATCAATGTTCTCTAATAATCCTTGGGTCGTTATATCTGTAGTATTTTTCAGACTACCTGTGCAATAGTAGCTAAATGATACACATTTCATGGCTGAATAATTGGTTCGCGTTTTCCCTTGCCACAGTCAACGAAGCCGTCTATTTGGTCTGTTGTGCTGTTATACTCGAGCTCACAACGTCCGTGCATTTCATCAAAAACAATAACACAGTTGCGTTCGCTCGGTTTCATCTGTTGCACATGTGTAACTATTCTTTGGCAGACCTCTTCATTTATGCCCGGAGAAATCATTCTAATTGGGCTCCAATTTAATAATGTCCTAGGACTTGGCAAGTTAAAAGATAGCGCATCACGCAAAAATTTGTAGCCTTTTGATGACCTATAAGTTATATTCATTAATAGGTTTTTTTGGGCATCAGTGAATTTTCTTTTATGTTCTTTTTTCAGAAGCAGTGATGCAAACCATTTTGATTCCTCGTTGACTTCGTCCGGAACTAACATGGAATTATTTGCGACTTCTATGCGCTGCAGTGACAAATTGTTACATTATTCGTCTATGGTCTATGCAAAAACAATCATCAAACATTCTAGAAAACTACATACATACATATTTACACGAGTTATCGAGAGTTCATTGCGCACTGTGTTTTCCGATTGTCAAATTGGTTCAGTCAACGATTTTCGTTCAAACGCGACACACGCTTCAAGCACACGCTGCGGGTTATGACGAAATATTAAAGTAGGCTCCAGTGTCGTGACAATAGAAAGTGTTTACATTATTTAGCTAACAGATGTTTTGAGAATCGTGAGACAAAATGGTGTTTGGTACATTATTTTGTTTTGCTAACCAATATGCTACAATATCCCGCTTATTTGCAATGCGTTCATGATTATAGTGGATCATAATGTTGGGCGTGAAATAAGTAAAGGCTAAAGTCGCCCCATTCATGCTACTGCACATGGCCGCGCATACGTTAATTTCATTGAAAAACAATTTTTCATTTTTAATTATACAATCAGCAATGGCAGCGTTAAAGCAATGCATTGTCTGCACGTGATTTGTCACAATCGAGAAAATGTCTAAATAGTTGCTTCTAGAAAAGGCTGCAAACAAAATTCCCCATTTCGTATCTGTCAAAAATCAGAGGCCACGTAGCGAAATTAACACACAACAAATGGGTAACAGTTCTGCGTTGAGGCGTTTGCAAAGTGTTTTAGCAGTAAAATTGAATTTAAATAGCTTACAATTTTAAATTTGAAAAACATTTGCCAAATTATAAATTTAATGTCTATCTGTTTAATATTTGTATATTCAAAGGTCAGGAGCAACCACGGCAACGGTGGTACTCAGAAACCAGTATAAAAAATATAGTATAAAAAACTAAAAAACACGCTTTTGATATTAAAATCATAAAATATAAATAATAATAGCAAAAAAAATAATAAAAAATATAATAATAAAAATAATAACAATATTAATAATAATATAAGTAATGTGAATACAATGAAAGCATAGAAAATGCTTCAAGCGCTTAATTTTGTATTGAAAATGCTTTGTTTGTAAATAAGTCTTACACTTTTTAGTTTCTATTACCGAACAATAATGGGAAAAAATATTTTGACGGAAAGATATGTGCAATTTTGTATTGATGTTTATAAAAAAGTTACATCAAAAAAGCTTTGCTTGTGCCTCAAAATATTTTTGGCAGCATTTTATTTACCTTAAATCAGAGCTTAACAATAATTTTATTTTAAGGGTAACAAACACAGAGCCAAGAAAAAAAGAAAATAAAACAAAAACAACGTAACTATAAATTTTCTGCCAGCAAAGAATAAAATAAAATAAACAAAACACAAAATTGTACATTTTGTGAGTGGTCGTGTTTGCTTTATGAATCTGGTGCCCGTCTCAAAGGTTACAACAAACCATATGAAAATGTCGCTCGCTCACCAACAAGCAAAGACAACAAAAGCCGTCGCTGTTTGTGGTCCTCCATGGGCGGGTCTCTTATTGACCGCCATTTTGTTTTGTAGCTTCAGCTTTGGGCTTGTCGAAGGTCTTAAGTGCCACATGTGCGGTCAGTACAACGAAGGCGTTGGATCCATAACACCATGTTCGAACTATTCCAAAGAGATTGAGCATCTGTATCTCAAGGAATGTACCAAGAAGAGCGAGAAATTTTGCGTGGTAAGTTAAGATGTCTTTTTCATTGTTACGAAGTAGTTGATATTTAATTATGTTAATTTTGTATTATTTATATTTTTATTCACTTTCGACATGCAATGAAATCAAATTTAATATAATTTAAAAATAGTTAAAATAATTAAATTAAGGGCCAGTTTCTGAATGTCTGGTTAAAGTAAGAATTAGCTAACGACCAGATAAATTTAACGCTCGAGTTAAGCCAATTTGGTTTTCTCAATGTATAGTTAAGTTAAATCGATATGATACTATCGCATTGATGGTGCTGCCACCCTGTTCGAGCCCTTTTCGAGCAAAACAGCTGTTTTTGTTTGGTATTTTTTGTTTTGTGACTGCCAAATTCTTCTTTCAACTCAAAAATAAGAATTAAAAATGGAAATGAGTAAACAAACAAGTTTAATGAGCTCAGTTGAGAACAAAAAGCGGCCACATTGCGTGGATGTAAAAAATTCTTTGATGCGATGCCATTTTGCTTGAATAATAAAATGTAAACAATGCAAGTGTCAGCCACAGTCAGCTGTTTGCCTAACGATGATTTCATCGATATTTATATCGGCACTTAACGAGAGAACAAATTTTAGCCGGCACTCAGGCCTCATGTTAGTATTAATCACGAACAACCCTAACCAGACATTGAGAAAATCAATTTTGACTAACCATCAGTTAGTTAAGCTAACCATCTGTTAGTTTAGCTAACCAGACATTGAGAAATTGGCCCTAAGTATAGTATAGAATTATATATAAATCTGAACATAAATTTAGGCAAAAATTCAAAAGTTTACGTTAAGGCTCTGGGAAATTCAATAAAAAATGTTTAGTTGTTTGCTTGCGTGGATTGGGAAAAACCCAGAAAAACCCAATCAGACCAGCGTTAGATTAGTAGTTAGTGGTTACGATTAGATAAGACAAAGAGGATCGATCTTTTAAGTACTGAAATTGAGGCCTCTAAGGAGACAAGAGAATAAAGCTTGTTATAGTCAGAACATATAACACGAAATGGTTCATGAGTTAAATAGTTGCTCAAGCAACGATGCAGGCTAAGGGGTAAAAAGTTACGTGAAGATCTAGTATTTGGGACATTAAATTTAATTAGACTCAAAAGAACTGATGAGTCGATTTCACCATTTAGTAGGTTAGTAATAAATAATACTCCATGCATAGTTCTACGGTTTAACAGGGAGGGAAGGTTTATCAAAAGGAGTCTACTTGAGTACGGGGGTAAGTCTACTCCAGGAACCCAGATAAAACTTTTAAGGGCATATAGAAAAAATTTCTTCTGCACAGATTCAATTCTATCCTGGTGAATCGAGTATTGTGGGGACCACACACAAGATCCATACTCCAGGATGGGACGTACTAGGGAGGTATAAAGCGTTTTAGTGGTGTAGGGATCATTAAACTCTTTCGACCACCGCTTGATGAAGCCAATGACATTAATGGGAGTCAAACTTAAATTTAGGTTCAAGAATAATGCCTAAATCTTACATTTCAAACACGCGGTCAAGTGGAAAAGCATCAAGCAAGTAGTGAGCATGCATAAGGGGTACTTCTACAAAAAGGCATGACTATATTTTGAGCAATTTAAATGGAGTAAGTTAAAACGACACCAGGCAGACAACGCACCTTAATCCGACTGTAGCAAGTTATTAAGAGAAGCTTCATTATAGGTGAAACATAGTTTTACATCATCAGCAAACATATATACATAAGAGTTAGTAATAACACCTGGAAGATCGTTAATAAACAGATTAAATAGCATAAAATAGGTCTAAGGTGACTACCCTGGTGTACACCAGAGGTAACTTAAATAGACTTAGATAGAGACGATTTAAAAACTACTTTTTGTGTACGACCAAACAAGTACTCCGAAAGCCACAATAAAAGTTTTGGTTGAAATTATATAATATTCAGTTTATGAAGCAACAGAAAATGACTAACAGAGTCAAATGCCTTACTAAAATCGTTGTAAACAATATAAGTTTGCATTTTTCCTGAAACCATTTGATAACAAGCAAAGTGAATTCAAGAAGGTTAGTGGTAGTAGATCTACGCCTAACAGAACCATGTTGTTAAGGCGATATAATTGAACTACATGTGTGTTGCAATTTTGATTTAAAAAGCTTGGTCTTTTGCTATACCTTAATAAGTCTGAAAAGACAACCTTTTTCCGTATTTAAAATCCTCTCTGTTGCATTTAAAATTCACATGCGCACATATATTACAAACGACCAATTCGTTATTCTAGCTTGAAAATTGTGCAAAGTATTAATACAAAGTATTCTCGGGAGAGCCCGACTAGAAGATACCCTAAACCCAGTTGCAATAAATAAAATAAATTTATAATTGACTTTGGTATACTGACTTGGCTTCAATCGATTAAACTCGATATCTCCGGTGTTTCTAAACCGATTTGGACGAAATTTTAAGAAAAGTTCTATCGTTACCCATTACTTCAACGCTATGTGTATATGTGTACATCGGAAACCAGAATATTTATTGATAATTTGAAGCAAACTTGTTCTGCTCATGGTATAGGAGAACTTATATACAAAATCTGAAGTATCTAGCTCTTATAGTCTCTGAGATCCACGCGTTCATACAGACGGAAAGACGGACGAACAGACGGACATGGCTATATCGTCTCGGCTGTTGATGCTAATCAAGAATATATATACTTTATGGGGTCGGAGATGCTTCCTTCTGCCTGTTACATACTTTTGCACAAAACAATAAAACCCTTTTTTTAACGCATTTTATGGGTTACAGGTATAAAAAAATATGATTAAAATAATCAAATAAAAATGAATATATCAAATTATATTTAAAGCTGAAAGTAAATTAGGTTAAAAACAAGTGGAAACGTTGCAGTCGGACGCAACCGACTGCGGTATACTGGATACCAGTATTAAAACCGGTAAAAAGAGGCCTGATTGCAAAAGAGTACGGATGCGGAAGGGGTGTACGCTGCCTTAAAGATTCTCCGATGCACATGGGGATGCCACCGGCTGTCTTCGTTCCAAATTTGGTGACCCTAGATCAAAGTTTGCAAAAGGTGTGGAAAGGGGGGCTGGGAACGGTATGGGTGGGCGTGGCATCCAAATTTTTGATGCAGATCTTTCTGGAATGTCAATTGCTATCTTCATACCAAATTTGGTGAGTCTAGCTCAAAGTTTGTAAAAAGTGGAGAAAGGGGGGTAGGGGGCGGTATGGGTGGAAGTGGCGTCAAAATTTTTGCTTCAGATTTATGTGGAATGTCAATTGCTACCTGCATACAAAATTTGGTGACTCTAGCTCAAAGTTTGTAAAAAGTGGAGCAAGGGAGGCTGGGACGGTATGGGTGGAAGTGGCGTCAAATTTTTGCTGCAGATCTGTGTGGAATGTCAATTGCTATCTTCATACCAAATTTTGTTAATCTAGCTCAAAGTTTGTAAAAGTGGGGAAAGGGGGCTGGCAGTAGTTTGGGTGGGTGTGGCATCCAAATTTCTGATGCAGAACTTTGTGGAATGCCAATTGCAATATTCATACCAAATTTGGTGAGTCTAGCTCGAAGTTTGTAAAAACTGGTGATAGGGGGCTGGGAGCAGTATGGGTGGGCGTGGCATATAAATTTTTGCTGCAGATCTATGTGGAATGTCAATTGCTATCTTCATACCAAATTTGGTGACTCTAGCTCAAAGTTTCTGAAATGTTTTGGAAAGGGGGGCTGGGGGCGGTATGGGTGGAAGTGGCATCCAAATTTTTGCTGCAGACCTATGTGGAATGTCAGTTGCTACCTTCATACCGTGCAGTTATTTGGGTGTTGTTACCAGCTATCTTTCTACCAAATTTGGTGGCTCTAGCTCCACAACTATGGAAGATACACGCATTCTCGTTTTCGACGAAGCGTTGGGGCAGCTGGGGACGGCTAGGGCGGTATTTGTGGGCGTGGCATCCAAACTTTTGATGCAGTTTTTGGGGGGTCATCATCGCCTATCTTGGCACTAAATTAGGTGGCTCTAGCTCAAAAACTGTGGGAGATATAAGCTATATATGCAGATGGGAATGCCATCAGCTATCTTCCTTCCAAATTTGGTGACTCTAGCTCGAAGTTTGTGAAAGGAGTGCATAGGGGGGCTGTGGTCGGTATGGGTGGGCGTGTCATCCAAATGTTTGATGCATTCGTCATTCGCTTTGCATCGCAACGGACGTTTTTTTTTTATGCGCTTCGCATTTTTACTATTGTGCGTTTTATTTCTGCTATTAATTTCGCGTCTTTGTGTAAACTAATAGTTTTGTGACTTTGTGTTTTGCCGGTTTGCCTAAACCCAAAGTGGACAGTAAATTAACAATTTAATTTGCATTTGTTTTAAAGTGATTCCAAACACAACAACAAACTGCAGTCCAGCATACTGAAAAATTTGCTCAACTTGCTGCCGCCTGCTTTTGTTTTGTTTTTGTGTTTTTACGCTCACTCTCTCTCTCTCTTTTTTTCAAGCGCTTCGCTCCCAGTGCATTAAACCGTTTCTTGATCGTTTACTCTAACGCGCTCTTTTGTGTTGGTGTTGGTCGCGGTCAAACTCTTCTCCGTTGCTTGTTGCTTTCGGAGGTCGCGCTCGCGCCGTTTTTGTTTGTGAAGCTGTGAAGTAAGTTTTGTTTGTAGCTTTACTATTTGCACTTTAGGGTGGACCTGTATTTTAATCATAACAATTTTCTGCAGCGATATTTTTTTATACTCGATACCGAAGGTAAAGAGTATATTGGGTTTGTGCAATGTCCGTCATGGTGTCCGTCCGTCTGTCCGTCTGTCCGTCTGTATGTTCGCAACTTTTTTCCACACCCTTCAAGCTAGAGACTTGAAACTTTCCAATTCTCTTTATCTATGGGATAGTAAATTAAAGTGTCAAGATGGGGGTTCTACGATAACTGGGGGGCTGGCAAATCGATAAATTCGATAACTCAAAACCGATAAATCCTCATATTTCGCACATCCTTACAGCTAGAACTACCAAATTTGGTGGGCAGATAGCTACTAGCAACCCCCAAAAAACTGCATCAAAATGTTGGAGCCACGCCCACCCATTCCGCCCCCAGCCCCCCCGCAATTTAAAGTCAAAAAAGCGTATATCTCCCACAGTTTTTGAGCTAGAGCCACCAAATTTTGTGCCAAGATAGGTGATGATGACCCCCCAAAAACTGGATCAAAAGCTTGGATGCCACGCCCACCGATACTGCTCTAGCCGCCCCCATCCACCCCAACGCTTCGTCAAAAACGGGAATGCGTGTATCTATCAGAGTTGTGGAGCTAGAGCCTCCAAATTTGGTAGAAAGCTAGCTGGTAACGACCCCCAAAAAACTGCATCAAATTTTGGAGCCACGCCCACCCATTCCGCCCCCAGCCCCCCCGCATTTTGAAATCAGAAATGGCTATATCTCCCACAGTTTTTGAGCTAGAGCCACCAAATTTGGTGCCAAGATAGGTGATGATGACCCCCCAAAAACTGCATCAAAAGTTTGGATGCCACGCCCAACAATACCACCCTAGCCGCCCCCATCCACCCCAACGCTTCGTCAAAAACGGGAATGCGTGTATCTTCCAGAGTTGTGGAGCTAGAGCCACCAAATTTGGCAGGAAGATAGCTTGCAACGACCCCCGAAAAACTGCATCAAAGTTTTAGAGACACGCGCACCCCTTCCACCCCCCTTTACCCACCTTTTACAAACTTTGAGCTAGAGTCACCAAATTTTGTATGAAGATAGCAATTGACATTCCACATAGATCTGCATCAAAAATTTGGATGCCACGCCCACCCATACCGCCCCCAGCCCCCCTTTCCCCACTTTATACAAACTTCGAGCTAGAGTCACCAAATTTGGTATGAAGATAGCAATTGACATCCCACATGGATCGGCAGCAAAAATTTGAATGCCGCGCCCACCCATACCGCCCCAAGCCCCATAGCCCCCTTTCACCACCTTTTACATGCTTCGAGCTAGAGTCACCAAATTTGGTATGAAGGTAGCATTTGACATTCCACAAGGATCTGCAGCAAAAATTTGGATGCCACGCCCAACCATACCGCCCCCAGCCCCCCTTTCCCCACTTTATACAAACTTCGAGCTAGAGTCACCAAATTTGGTATGAAGGTAGCATTTGACATTCCACAAGGATCTGCAGCAAAAATTTGAATGCCACGACCAACCATACCGCCCCCAGCCCCCCTTTCCGCACTTTTACAAACTTTGAGCTAGAGTCACCAAATTTGTTATGAAGATAGCAATTGACATTCCACAAAGATCTGCATCAAAAATTTGGATGCAATTCCACCCATACCGCCCCCAGCCCCCCTTTCCCCACTTTTTACAAACTTTGAGCTAGAGTCACCAAATTTGGTATGAAGGTAGCATTTGACATTCCACAAGGATCTGCAGCAAAAATTTGAATGCCACGCCCAACCATACCGCCCCCAGCCCCTCTTTCCCCACTTTTACAAACTTTGAGCTAGAGTCACCAAATTTGGTATGAAGAAAGCAATTAACATCCCACATGGATGGGCATCAAAATTTTTAATACTGGTATCGAGTATACCGCAGTCGGTTGCGTCCGACTGCAACGTTTCCACTTGTTTTATTTTTTATTTGTACTTTTCTTCCCTTTTAATAAATTAAATAAAAATGTCTGTCTGCTGCCATGCGAATTGTCAAGTCCGCGCAAACTCAAAAATGTGTTTTGTCTGCTGCTGGATGTGCACAAATGTTGCTCATGAGCAATGTGCCGGCATTACTGGCCGTGTCTCAGACCTCATGAAGGATACTAATTTAGAGTGGCCGTGTTGGTCATGTTTGGAGAAAAAAAAGACATTGCAAGCTTTATAAATACTCAACTTGGCTTAGAGGGCATTTTCTGCCAGTTGAATAAACTGTGTGAAAAGTTCTCATCGGTTCAAAGAAACCTTAACGAGAAAAATCTCGTAATGGATTCTCCAAAGCGTAAAAAGCCAACGTTGGGCAGTTATCGGGCTCTGTGATGTCGGAAAATACTCCAAACGCTCCGATACCGCAGGGTAAAGTAAATAAAGTAAATAAAAATCTTCATGTCCCTCCAACTAAAATTATCGAGAACTTAGATGATATACCAATAACTCCCATGGATATTGTGTTATCTGATCCCGATCCTTCGGTTTCTTTGGTGGTTAGTAGTGTTGATGTTAATCAACAAAAAAACTCTATCAAACTTAAAGAGCCAAATATTCAGTTATCCGAGACTGAGTCTTCCAAACCAGCCTCAGTGGAGGATATAATTAAAAAATTTGTTGCTGTTCCACCTAAAAAACAAATATTTTTTCAAGGCTTCCCCCTGATTTAACATCAGATGATGTCAAGGTCTATATCAAGGCCAAATCGAATGCCAATTTCACGGTGGAGAAATTCAAATTTGTTTATGATCGGAACATTTCGTCTTTTAAAATCAGTGTTCCGAATCAAGATTTTTGCACTATATGCTGCAAAGAATTTTGGCCAGAACACATAATTGTGAAAGAGTATACTGCAAGGAAAAAAAATCGGCCCCCGATTGTATCTACCCTTCCGGTGGTTGGTTCTAAGGTAACTCTCCCAATAACTGATAGTTCAAAAAACTAACATCCTCCTTCTTACTTGGCTATCAGAATGTAAGAGGTCTTTGTAGTAAACTCACTAGTTTATACCTTAATAGTATTTCTTTCCCTTTCCATGTCATTGCCTTTACTTAAACGTGGTTAAGGCAAGACATTCTCAATTCCGAAATTCTATGTAGTACATATTCTATTTACAGAAAGGACCGTACTCTTCGGCGTGGTGGTGGAGTGCTTATTGCTGTGAATGTAGACTTTCCTTCTGAAACAGTCGTATTAGATAGTTCTTTTGATATAGAGTTTATTGCTGTAAGGCTAAACATTTGCGGTATTAACATTTTTATCACTTGTTCGTATATACCTCCTTCTTCTGATCTCTCTATCTATGAGACACATCTATCTGCTATTCATTCTGTCTCTGCTTTGCTTTCTGATCGTGATTTTCTTGTAGTTCTTGGTGATTTCAACATTGCTGAAGCTACTTGGATTTCTTGTCCTGACTCTGGTGCCCTGACTCCCACGGCCCCGAATGAATTTTTAATCGACCTACTTGGGATGTCATTGAGTCAAATTAATGCTATCCCAAATTCTCTCAATAAAATGCTTGATCTGATTTTTGTTTTGGATTCATCATCTTCATCCGTTTCCCGTTCCCAGCCTATATCTTATCCCGAAGACTTATACCATCCTACGTTGGAGCTGTTGATTAATTTACTTTCCCGAACGCGTTGCAATTTCAGGATGCCTTTGAGTCGAGTTCGTCATTTTCGGAAAACTGATTTTGAGGGACTCGCTCTGCTTTTATCCCAAACTGACTGGTCTCCCCTCTACGAGTCTGACGACTTGGACGTGGCAATCAGTATTTTTTACAATACCTTATATTCTTTATTTGATTTATGTGTCCCGGTTGGTAAGCTAAACAGGTCTAATAAACCTGTTTGGTTTACCCGAGAGTTGACAATTCTCAAAAATCGAAAATCTAAACTCTACAAGAGATTTAGAAAAAACGGCTCATCGGTAACCTATTCTGCATACTTGATTGCTCGTGCCAGTTTTGATATCTTAAATAACCTATGTTATAAGAATTACCTGACTCGGTGTAGATTACAGTTTCAGCAGGATCCAAAGCGATTTTTTGATTTTGTTAATGCGAAGCGTAGGTCATCGACACTCCCAACGGAAGTATTCTTTGAGGAAACGAAGGCCAATTCTGATCAGGAGATTGCAAATATATTTGCCCAATTTTTTCAAACGACTTATAGCTTATGTCAATCTCAAGTCGGTTTGCCTTACCCTTATCGGGTTAATGGCTCGAATCGCATCTTTGGACTGAAAATCACTGAAAACTCACTTTTAAATAATCTTCATGTTTTGAAACCTATATTTTCCCCAGGACCTGACGGAGTGCCGAGCTGTGTGCTTAGACACTGCGCTCATGGTCTTTTAAAGCCGTTGCTTAACGTGTTTAACTTGTCCCTGGAGTTAGGCTCCTTTCCAAAAATTTGGAAAGAGTCATTCCTCTCCATATAAAAGGAAACAAATCTAATGTTCAAAACTATAGGGGTATTTCCAAGTTGTCTGCTATTCCTAAGATTTTTGAAAAATTAATAACCTCCCATCTTCAACACCTTTGTAAATCTATTATTTCACCGTGCCAGCACGGATTTATGAAACAAAGATCTACTACCACTAACTTGTTAGAATTTACTTCGTTTGTTATCAAGGGTTTTCAGGACAAATTGCAAACTGATGTTATTTATACTGATTTTAGTAAGGCTTTCGACTCTGTAGATCATCATCTCCTAATACATAAACTAGAACTCTTGGGCTTTTCAAATATTCTAGTTCTTTGGATTAAAGACTACCTAACTCTTAGAACTCAGAGGGTTTTATTCAAAGGGTCCGTTTCCAAGACGGTTCAGGTCACTTCAGGCGTTCCTCAGGGTAGTCATCTTGGTCCTTTATTATTTATTTTGTTTATAAACGATCTTCCATCGGTTATAAAGTTCTCTCGGGTTATGATGTACGCTGATGATGTAAAGTTAAGCACGTCAGCTGCAACTCCCCTAGCTGCTCAACAGCTTTAAAGAGATTTAGACAACTTTCAAATGTGGTGTAAAGTAAATTTTTTAAATCTTAATTACAGTAAATGTAAAGTAATGTCATTTTTTAGATGTTTGCCCTTTTTTAATATTTATTTTCTTGACAACAAACCACTAGATAGAATTGAATGGGTTGACGATTTGGGCATCGTTATGGACCCAAAGCTTAAGTTTGACAAGCATATTTCTTCAATTTGCAATCGAGCATCTGGTGTCTTGGGGTTCATTAAGCGCTGGTCGAAGGAGTTTAACGATCCCTACTTAACCAAAACTCTGTATACTTCTCTTGTACGACCGATTCTGGAATATGGATCTTGTATATGGTTTCCGAAATACGAAATTCATCAGAATAAAGTAGAATCGGTACAAAAACAATTTCTGCTCTTCGCACTTAGAGGTCTTAACTGGGACACTAACAATAATTTGCCGTCTTATCGTAGTAGACTTTTACTAATAGATCTTCCTTCTCTGAGTGATCGTAGAATAATGCTTTCATTTTCCTTTTTTCACAAATTAATTAATGGTGAAATTGATTCTTCTGAATTAATTAACCAAATTAACTTTGCTGTTCCTATTAGAAATACTAGAAATTTTGTACCTATATCTCTTCACACTTGTAATTCTAATTATGCTCTTCATAACCCTTTTCGTATTCTGTGTTCTATTTATAACGATCTTTCCCACTTAATACACAGTGCCACTCCTACTTGCTCTTTTAATAAGTTAGTTTTGTGTCATTTGTCTACATGTTCGCGATCATCGTAACCGCACGATAAGCGGAGCGCCCCTCGGTCGGATGGGCGGGAGGTGGGTCGCTTTGTGCGTGGGTCCGCGCGTTAACAAGCCGGTGCTTGGTATCGTTGGGCCACTTGACTGTACTGTTCGTTAGTACATCTACGTCCAATAATAATAAAAAAAAGATGTTTGTGGAATGTCAATTGCTATCTTCATACCAAATTTGGTGACTCTAGCTCGAAGTTTGTAAAAAGTGTGGAAAGGGGACTGGGGGCGGAACGGGTGGGCGTGGTATCCAATTTTTGATGCAGATCTATGTGGAATTTTAATTGCTATCTTCATACCAAATTTGGTGACTCTAGCTCGAAGTCTATAAAAAGTGGGGAAAGGGGGGCTGGGAACGGTATGGGTGGGCATGGCATCCAAATTTTTGCTGCAGATCTGTGTGGAGTGTCAATTGCTACCTCCATACCAAATTTGGTGACTCTAGCTCAAAGTTTCTGAAATGTTTTGGAAAGGGGGGCTGGGGGCGGTATGGGTGGAAGTGGCATCCAAATTTTTGCTGCAGACCTATGTGGAATGTCAGTTGCTACCTTCATACCGTGCAGTTATTTGGGAGTCATTACCAGCTATCTTCCTACAAAATTTGGTGGCCCTAGCTCCACAACTCTGGAGGATACACGCATTCTCGTTTTTGACGAAGCGTTGGGCCAACTGAGGACGGCTGGGGCGGTATTAGTGGGCATTGCATCAAAACTTTTGATGACACAAACTTTCGATAACACAAAACCAATAAATCCACATATTTCGCACATCCTTACAGCTAGAACTACCAAATTTGGTAAACAGACAGCTACTAGCAACCCCCAAAAAACTGCATCAAAAAATTTTGGAGCCACGTCCACCCATTCCGACCCCAGCCCCCCGCATTTTGAAATCAGAAAAGCCAATATCTCCCACAGTTTTTGAGCTAGAGCCACCAAATTTGGTGCCAAGGTAATAATGACCCCTCAAAAACTGCATCAAAAGTTTGGATGCCACGCCAACCAATAATGCCGTAGCCGTCCCCATCCGCCCCAACGCTTCGTCAAAAACGAGAATGAGTGTTTCTTCCACAGTTGTGGAGCTAGAGCCACCAAATTTGGTAAGAAGATAGCTTGCAACGACCCCCAAAAATGTGCATCAAAGTTGTGGAGCCACGGCTACCCATTCTGCCCCCTTTTCCCCACCATTTCAACTTGAGCTAGATCACCAATTGGTATGAGAGCATGCTCACAAACGCATCAAACATTTGGATGACACGCCCACCCATACCGGTCACAGCCCCCCTATCCACTCCTTTCACAAACTTCGAGCTGGATTCACCAAATTTGGAAGGAAGATAGCTTGTGGCATCCCCATCTGCATCGGAGAATCTTAAGGGCAGCGTATACCTCTGCCGCAGCCTTACCTCTTAGCAATCAGGCCTTTTTTTTAACCGGTTTTAATACTGGTAACGAGTTTACTGCAGTCGGTTGCGTCCTACTGTAACGTTTCCACTTGTTTTGTTTTACATTTATCAGGGGTGCCACAAAATCGCTTCCACTTGAATTTCACTTCAATTCCATTTCGCCCTGCCACAGGCTAAACCGCTTACTTATTTGGAGCGAAATGATTCAGTACTCAATCCGCTGAAATCTCATGCTGCTTGCTAGTCCAAATCCAATTTTTGAAGTCAGGATCACACTTAAAGAGTAAGAATTGCCGAGTCGCGCTAAAAATTAAATGTTTTTATTTTTAAGCTTTAAAAAATCTATTTATATACAAATATGTTAATTAAATTATGTAAGTTAAATATGAAAAAAATAAACCTTTATTTATATGATAAAATTAACAAGTGGAAACGTTGCAGTCGCACGCAACCGACAGCGGTATACTGGATACCAGTATTAAAACCGGTAAATACAGGCCTGATTGCAAAGGGTAACGGATGCGGCAGGGGTGTACGCTGCCTTAAAGATTCTCCGATGCAGATGGGGATTCCACCAGTCGCCAATATGGTGACTCTAGCTTAAAGTATGTAAAACGTGGGGGAATGGGGGGCTGGGGGCATTATGGGTGGGTGTGGCATCCAAATTTTTGATGAAGATCTTTGTGGAATGTCAATTGCTATCTTCATACCAAATTTGGTGACTCTAGCTCAAAGTTTGTAAAAGTGGGAAAGGGGGCCTGGGGGCGGTATGGTTGGAATTGCCACCAAATTTTTGATGCAGATCCGTGTGGAATGCCAATTGCTACCTTCATACCAAATTTGGTGACTCTTGCTCAAAGTTTTTATAAGGTCGGGAAAGGGTGCGGAATGGTGGGGCGTGGCATCCAAATTTTTGATGCAGATCTTTGTGGAGTGTCAATTGCTATCCTCATACCAAATTTGGTGACTAGCTCAAAGTTTGTAAAAGTAGAAAAGGGGGCCTGGGGGCGGTAATTGCCACCAAATTTTTGATGCAGATCCGTGTGGAATTTCAATTGCTATCCTCATACCAAATTTGGTGACTAGCTCAAAGTTTGTAAAAGTGGAAAAGGGGGCCTGGGGGCGGTATGGTTGGAATTGCCTCCAAATTATTGATGCAGATCCGTGTGGAATGTCAATTGCTATCGTCATACCAAGTTTGGTGACTAGCTCAAAATTTGTAAAAGTGGAAAAGGGGGCCTTGAGGGCGGTATGGTTGGAATTGCCTCCAAATTTTTGATGCAGATCTGTGTGGAATGTCAATTGCTATCGTCATACCAAATTTGGTGACTCTAGCTCGAAGTTTGTAAAAAGTGTGGAAAGGGGGACTGGGGTGGTATGGTTGGAATTGCCTCCAAATTTTTTATGCATATCCGTTGTGAATGTCAATTGCTATCTTCATACCAAATTTGGTGAGTCTAGCTCACAGTTTGTAAAAAGTGGTGATAGGGGGGCTGGGAGCAGTATGGGTGGGCGTGGCATCTAAATTTTTGCTGCAGATCTATGTGGAATGTCAATTGCTGCCTTCATACCAAATTTGGTGACTCTAGCTCGAAGTTTGTATAAAGTGTGGAGAGGGGGACTGGGGTGGTATGGTTGGAATTGCCTCCAAATTTTTTATGCATATCCGTGATGAATGTCAATTGCTATCTTCATACCAAATTTGGTGACTCTAGCTTGAAGTTTGTAAAAAGTGTGGAAAGGGGGACTGGGGGCGGTACGAGTGGGCGTGGCATCCAATTTTTGATGCAGATCTATGTGGAATGTCAATTGCTATCTTCATACTAAATTTGGTGACTCTAGCTCGAAGTCTGTAAAAAGTGGGGAAAGGGGGGCTGGGTACGGTATGGGTGGGCGTGGCTTCCAAATTTTTGCTGCAGATCTGTGTGGAATGTCAATTGCTATCGTCATACCAATTTTGGTGACTAGCTCAAAGTTTGTAAAAGTGGAAAAGGGGGCCTTGGGGGCGGTATGGTGGGAATTGCCTCCAAATTTTTGATGCAGATCTGTGTGGAATGTCAATTGCTATCGTCATACCAAATTTGGTGACTCTAGCTCAAAGTTTGTGAAATGTTTTGGAAAGGGGGGCTGGGGGCGGTATGGGTGGAAGTGGCGTCAAAATTTTCTTTAAAGATTTATGTGGAATGTCAACTGCTACCTGCATACCAAATTTGGTAACTCTAGCTCAAAGTTTGTGAAATGTTTTGGAAAGGGGGGCTGGGGTGGTATGGGTGGAAGTGGCGTCAAAATTTTTGCTGCAGATCTGTGTGGAATGTCAGTTGCTATCGTCATACCAAATTTGGTGACTCTAGCTCATAGTTTGTGAAATGTTTTGGAAAGGGGGGCTGGGGGCGGTGTGGGTGGAAGTGGCATCCAAATATTTTGCTGCAGACCTATGTGGAATGTGAGTTGCTACCTTCATACCGTGCAGTTATTTGGGAGTCATTACCAGCTATCTTCCTACCAAATTTGGTGGCTCTAGCTCCACAACTGTGGAAGATACTCGCATTCTCGTTTTTGACGAAGCGTTGGGGCATCTGGGGACGGCTAGGGCGGTATGTGTGGGCGTGGCATCCAAACTTTTGATGCAGGTTTTGGGGGTTCATCATCGCCTATCTTGGCACT
>JARNME010000012.1:37082436-37109080 GCA_030179655.1 Scaptomyza flava | reverse complement strand
ATATAGCCTTTCTGATGTCACATGCGGGGCTGGGGGGAATGGGTGGCTTGGCTCCAAAATTTTGATGCAGTTTTTTGGGGGTCGTTACCAGCTAGCTTTCTACCAAATTTGGAGGCTATAGCTCCACAACTCTGATAGATACAAGCATTCCCGTTTTTGACGAAGCGTTGGGGTGGATTGTGGCGGCTAAGCATATCGGTGGAATTTGGAATTTGGATGCCACGCCCACCCATACCGCCCCCCGCCCCCTTTCCCCACTTTATACAAACTTCGAGCTAGAGTCACCAAATTTGGTATGAAGATAACAATTGACATCCCACATGGATCGGCAGCAAAAATTTGAATGCCGCGCCCACCCATACCGCCCCAAGCCCCATAGCCCCCCTTTCACCACCTCTTACATGCTTCGAGCTAGAGTCACCAAATTTGGTATGAAGGTAGCATTTGACATTCCACAAGGATCTGCAGCAAAAATTTGGATGCCACGCCCAACCATACCGCCCTCAGCCCCATAGCCCCCCTCTCCCTACCTTATACAAACTTTGAGCTAGAGTCACCAAATTTGGTATGAAGGTAGCATTTGACATTCCACAAGGATCTGCAGCAAAATTTGAATGCCACGCCCAACCATACCGCCCCCAGCCCCCCTTTCCCCACTTTTACAAACTTTGAGCTAAAGTCACCAAATTTGTTATGAAGATAGCAATTGACATTCCACAAAGATCTGCATCAAAATTTGGATGCATTCCACCCATACCGCCCCCAGCCCCCCTTTCCCCACTTTATACAAACTTTGAGCTAGAGTCACCAAATTTGGTATGAAGGTAGCATTTGACATTCCACAAGGATCTGCAGCAAAAATTTGAATGCCACGCCCAACCATACCGCCCCAGCCCCTCTTTCCCCACTTTTACAACTTTGAGCTAGAGTCACCAAATTTGTTATGAAGATAGCAATTGACATTCCACAAAGATCTGCATCAAAAATTTGGATGCAATTCCACCCATACCGCCCCCAGCCCCCCTTTCCACACTTTATACAATCTTCGAGCTAGAGTCACCAAATTTGGTATGAAGAAAGCATTAACATCCCACATGGATGGCATCAAAATTTTTTAATACTGGTATCGAGTATACCGCAGTCGGTTGCGTCCGACTGCAACGTTTCCACTTGTTTTATTTTTTATTTGTACTTTTCTTCCCTTTTAATAATTAAATAAAAATGTCTGTCTGCTGCCATGCGAATTGTCAAGTCCGCGCAAACTCAAAAATGTGTTTTGTCTGCTGCTGGATGTGCACAAATGTTGCTCATGAGCAATGTGCCGGCATTACTGGCCGTGTCTCAGACCTCATGAGGATACTAATTTAGAGTGGCCGTGTTGGTCATGTTTGAGAAAAAAAGACATTGCAAGCTTTATAAATACTCAACTTGGCTTAGAGGGCATTTTCTGCCAGTTGAATAAACTGTGTGAAAAGTTCTCATCGGTTCAAAGAACCTTAACGAGAAAAATCTCGTAATGGATTCTCCAAAGCGTAAAAAGGCCACCGTTGGGCAGTTATCGGGCTCTGTGATGTCGGAAAATACTCCAAACGCTCCGATACCGCAGGTAAAGTAAATAAGTAAATAAAATCTTCATGTCCCTCCAACTCAAATTATCGAGAACTTAGATGATATCCAATAACTCCCATGGATATGTGTTATCTGATCCCGATCCTTCGTTTCTTTGGTGGTTAGTAGCGTTGATGTTAATCAACAAAAAAACTCTATCAAACTTAAAGAGCCAAATATTCAGTTATCCGAGACTGAGTCTTCCAAACCAGCCTCAGTGGAGGATATAATTAAAAAATTTGTTGCTGTTCCACCTAAAAAACAAATATTTGTTTCAAGGCTTCCCCCTGATTTAACATCAGATGATGTCAAGGTCTATATCAAGGCCAAATCGAATGCCATTTCACGGTGGAGAAATTCAAATTTGCTTATGATCGGAACATTTCGTCTTTTAAAATCAGTGTTCCGAATCAAGATTTTTGCACTATATGCTGCAAAGAATTTTGGCCAGAACACATATTGTGAAAGAGTATACTGCAGGAAAAAAATCGGCCCCCGATTGTATCTACCCTTCCGGTGGTTGGTTCTAAGTAACTCTCCCAATAACTGATAGTTCAAAAACTAACATCCTCCTTCTTACTTGGCTATCAGAATGTAAGAGGTCTTGTAGTAAACTCACTAGTTTATACCTTAATAGTATTTCTTTCCCTTTCCATGTCATTGCCTTTACTTAAACGTGGTTAAGGCAAGACATTCTCAATTCCGAATTCTATGTAGTACATATTCTATTACAGAAAGGACCGTACTCTTCGGCGTGGTGTGGAGTGCTTATTGCTGTGAATGTAGACTTTCCTTCTGAACAGTCGTATTAGATAGTTTCTTTTGATATAGAGTTTATTGCTGTAAGGCTAAACATTTGCGGTATTAACATTTTTATCACTGTTCGTATATACCTCCTTCTTCTGATCTCTCTATCTATGAGACACATCTATCTGCTATCATTCTGTCTCTGCTTTGCTTTCTGATCGTGATTTCTTGTAGTTCTTGGTGATTTCAACATTGCTGAAGCTACTTGGATTCTTGTCCTGACTCTGGTGCCCTGACTCCCACGGCCCCGAATGAATTTTTAATCGACCTACTTGGGATGTCATTGAGTCAAATTAATGCTATCCCCAATTCTCTCAATAAATGCTTGATCTGATTTTTGTTTTGGATTCATCATCTTCATCCGTTTCCCGTTCCCAGCCTATACTTATCCCGAAGACTTATACCATCCTACGTTGGAGCTGTTGATTATTTACTTTCCCCGAACGCGTTGCAATTTCAGGATGCCTTTGAGTCGAGTTCGGCATTTTCGGAAACTGATTTTGAGGGACTCGCTCTGCTTTTATCCCAAACTGACTGGTCTCCCCTCTACGAGTCTGACGACTTGGACGTGGCAATCAGTATTTTTACAATACCTTATATTCTTTATTTGATTTATGTGTCCCGGTTGGTAAGCTAAACAGGTCTATAAACCTGTTTGGTTACCCGAGAGTTGACCAATTCTCAAAAATCGAAAATCCTAAACTCTACAGAGATTTAGAAAAAACGGCTCATCGGTAACCTATTCTGCATACTTGATTGCTCGTGCCAGTTTTGATATCTTAAATAACCTATGTTATAAGAATTACCTGACTCGGTGTAGATTACAGTTTCAGCAGGATCCAAAGCGATTTTTTGATTTTGTTAATGCGAAGCGTAGGTCATCGACACTCCCAACGGAAGTATTCTTTGAGGAACGAAGGCCAATTCTGATCAGGAGATTGCACAATATATTTGCCCAATTTTTTCAAACGACTTATAGCTTATGTCAATCTCAAGTCGGTTTGCCTTACCCTATCGGGTTAATGGCTCGAATCGCATCTTTGGACTGAAAATCACTGAAAACTCACTTTTAAATAATCTTCATGTTTTGAAACCTATATTTTCCCCAGGACCTGACGGAGTGCCAAGCTGTGTGCTTAGACACTGCGCTCATGGTCTTTTAAAGCCGTGCTTAACGTGTTTAACTTGTCCCTGGAGTTAGGCTCCTTTCCAAAAATTTGGAAAGAGTCATTTAATATTCCTCTCCATATAAAAGGAAACAAATCTAATGTTCAAAATTATAGGGGTATCTCCAAGTTGTCTGCTATTCCTAAGATTTTTGAAAAATTAATAACCTCCCATCTTCAACACCTTTGTAAATCTATTATTTCACCGTGCCAGCACGGATTTATGAAACAAAGATCTACTACCACTAACTTGTTAGAATTACTTCGTTTGTTATCAAGGGTTTTCAGGACAAATTGCAACTGATGTTATTTATACTGATTTTAGTAAGGCTTTCGACTCTGTAGATCATCATCTCCTAATACATAAACTAGAACTCTTGGGCTTTTCAAATATTCTAGTTCTTTGGATAAAGACTACCTAACTCTTAGAACTCAGAGGGTTTTATTCAAAGGGTCCGTTTCCAAGACGGTTCAGGTCACTTCAGGCGTTCCTCAGGGTAGTCATCTTGGTCCTTTATTATTTATTTTGTTTATAAACGATCTTCCATCGGTTATAAGTTCTCTCGGGTTATGATGTACGCTGATGATGTAAAGTTAGCACGTCAGCTGCAACTCCCCTAGCTGCTCAACAGCTTTAAAGAGATTTAGACAACTTTCAAATGTGGTGTAAAGTAAATTTTTTAAATCTTAATTACAGTAAATGTAAAGTAATGTCATTTTTTAGATGTTTGCCCTTTTTTAATATTTATTTTCTTGACAACAAACCACTAGATAGAATTGAATGGGTTGACGATTTGGGCATCGTTATGGACCCAAAGCTTAAGTTTGACAAGCATATTTCTTCAATTTGCAATCGAGCATCTGGTGTCTTGGGGTTCATTAAGCGCTGGTCGAAGGAGTTTTAACGATCCCTACTTAACCAAAACTCTGTATACTTCTCTTGTACGACCGATTCTGGAATATGGATCTTGTATATGGTTTCCGAATACGAAATTCATCAGAATAAAGTAGAATCGGTACAAAAACAATTTCTGCTCTTCGCACTTAGAGGTCTTAACTGGGACACTAACAATAATTTGCCGTCTTATCGTAGTAGACTTTTACTAATAGATCTTCCTTCTCTGAGTGATCGTAGAAGAATGCTTTCATTTTCCTTTTTTCACAAATTAATTAATGGTGAAATTGATTCTTCTGAATTAATTAACCAAATTAACTTTGCTGTTCCTATTAGAAATACTAGAAATTTTGTACCTATATCTCTTCACACTTGTAATTCTAATTATGCTCTTCATAACCCTTTTCGTATTCTGTGTTCTATTTATAACGATCTTTCCCACTTAATACACAGTGCCACTACTACTTGCTCTTTTAATAAGTTAGTTTTGTGTCATTTGTCTACATGTTCGCGATCATCGTAACCGCACGATAAGCGGAGCGCCCCTCGGTCGGATGGGCGGGAGGTGGGTCGCTTTGTGCGTGGGTCCGCGCGTTAACAAGCCGGTGCTTGGTATCGTTGGGCCACTTGACTGTACTGTTCGTAAGTACATCTACGTCCAATAATAATAAAAAAAAAGATGTTTGTGGAATGTCAATTGCTATCTTCATACCAAATTTGGTGACTCTAGCTCGAAGTTTGTAAAAAGTGTGGAAAGGGGGACTGGGGGCGGAACGGGTGGGCGTGGTATCCAATTTTTGATGCAGATCTATGTGGAATTTTAATTGCTATCTTCATACCAAATTTGGTGACTCTAGCTCGAAGTCTATAAAAAGTGGGGAAAGGGGGGCTGGGAACGGTATGGGTGGGCATGGCATCCAAATTTTTGCTGCTGATCTGTGTGGAGTGTCAATTGCTACCTCCATACCAAATTTGGTGACTCTAGCTCAAAGTTTCTGAAATGTTTTGGAAAGGGGGGCTGGGGGCGGTATGGGTGGAAGTGGCATCCAAATTTTTGCTGCAGACCTATGTGGAATGTCAGTTGCTACCTTCATACCGTGCAGTTATTTGGGAGTCATTACCAGCTATCTTCCTACCAAATTTGGTGGCCCTAGCTCCACAACTCTGGAAGATACACGCATTCTCGTTTATGACGAAGCGTTGGGCCAACTGAGGACGGCTAGGGCGGTATTAGTGGGCATTGCATCAAAACTTTTGATGCAGTTTTTGGGGGGTCATCATCGCCTATCTTGGCACTAAATTAGGTGGCTCTAGCTCAAAAACTGCGGGAGATATAAGCTTTTTTGACTTTAAATTGCGGGGGGCTGGGGACGGAATGGGTGGGCGTGTATCCAAATTTTTTTGATGCAGGCTTTGAGGGTTGCTAGTAGCTATCTTTTTACCAAATTTGGGTGTTCTAGCTGTAAGGATGTGCGAAATATGTGGATTTATCGGTTTTGAGTTATCGAATATATCGATTTGCCAGCCACTCAGTTAGCGTAGAACCCCCATCTTGACACTTTAATTTACTATCCCATAGATAATGAGAATTGTAAAGTTTCAAGTCTCTAGCTTGAAGGGTGTGGAAAAAAGTTTCGAACATACAGACGGACAGACGGACGGACACCATGACGGACATTGCAAAAACCCAATATACTCTTTACTTTGGTATCGAGTATAACAAAAATTATTGATAGCACGCACGACACAACCGTCACCAATGAAAGACAATCGATTTTTGTGATTTAAGAATATGATAAGTTTTGTTTTGGTAGGGCGTTGGTGACGCCTGCGGTCGTGAGTTTTCTTACCTTTATTCTCGTCACCGAAAGTTAAGAGAATATGGTTTTGTGGAATGTCCGTCATGGTGTCCGTCCGTTTGACTGGGAGGCTGGCAAATGGATAAATTCGATAACACAAAACCAATAAATCCACATATTTCGCACATCCTTACAGCTAGAACTACCAAATTTGGTAAACAGACAGCTACTAGCAACCCCCAAAAAACTGCATCAAAAAATTTTGGAGCCACGTCCACCCATTCCGACCCCAGCCCCCCGCATTTTGAAATCAGAAAAGCCAATATCTCCCACAGTTTTTGAGCTAGAGCCACCAAATTTGGTGCCAAGGTAATAATGACCCCTCAAAAACTGCATCAAAAGTTTGGATGCCACGCCAACCAATAATGCCGTAGCCGTCCCCATCCGCCCCAACGCTTCGTCAAAAACGAGAATGAGTGTTTCTTCCACAGTTGTGGAGCTAGAGCCACCAAATTTGGTAGAAGATAGCTTGCAACGACCCCCAAAATGTGCATCAAAGTTGTGGAGCCACGGCTACCCATTCTGCCCCCTTTTCCCCACCATTTTCAACTTGGCTAGACACCAAATTTGGTAAAATACAATTGCATCCATCTGCATCAAACATTTGGATGACACGCCCACCCATACCGGTCACAGCCCCCCTATCCACTCCTTTCACAAACTTCGAGCTGGATTCACCAAATTTGGAAGGAAGATAGCTTGTGGCATCCCCATCTGCATCGGAGAATCTTAAGGGCAGCGTATACCTCTGCCGCAGCCTTACCTCTTAGCAATCAGGCCTTTTTTTTTACCGGTTTTAATACTGGTAACGAATTTACTGCAGTCGGTTGCGTCCTACTGTAACGTTTCCACTTGTTTTGTTTTTCATTTATCAGGGGTGCCACAAAATCGCTTCCACTTGAATTTCACTTCAATTCCATTTCGCCCTGCCACAGGCTAAACCGCTTACTTATTTGGAGCGAAATGATTCAGTACTCAATCCGCTGAAATCTCATGCTGCTTGCTAGTCCAAATCCAATTTTTGAAGTCAGGATCACACTTAAAGAGTAAGAATTGCCGAGTCGCGCTAAAAATTAAATGTTTTTATTTTTAAGCTTTAAAAAATCTATTTATATACAAATATGTTAATTAAATTATGTAAGTTAAATATGAAAAAAATAAACCTTTATTTATATGATAAAATTAACAAGTGGAAACGTTGCAGTCGCACGCAACCGACAGCGGTATACTGGATACCAGTATTAAAACCGGTAAATACAGGCCTGATTGCAGAGGGTAACGGATGCGGCAGGGGTGTACGCTGCCTTAAAGATTCTCCGATGCAGATGGGGATTCCACCAGTCGCCAATATGGTGACTCTAGCTTAAAGTATGTAAAACGTGGGGGAATGGGGGGCTGGGGGCATTATGGGTGGGTGTGGCATCCAAATTTTTGATGAAGATCTTTGTGGAATGTCAATTGCTATCTTCATACCAAATTTGGTGACTCTAGCTCAAAGTTTGTAAAAGTGGGAAAGGGGGCCTGGGGGCGGTATGGTTGGAATTGCCACCAAATTTTTGATGCAGATCCGTGTGGAATGCCAATTGCTACCTTCATACCAAATTTGGTGACTCTTGCTCAAAGTTTTTATAAGGTCGGGAAAGGGTGCGGAATGGTGGGGCGTGGCATCCAAATTTTTGATGCAGATCTTTGTGGAGTGTCAATTGCTATCCTCATACCAATTTGGTGACTAGCTCAAAGTTTGTAAAAGTAGAAAGGGGGCCTGGGGGCGGTAATTGCCACCAAATTTTGATGCGATCCGTGTGGAATTTCAATTGCTATCCTCATACCAATTTGGTGACTAGCTCAAAGTTTGTAAAAGTGGAAAAGGGGGCCTTGGGGCGGTATGGTTGGAATTGCCTCCAAATTATTGATGCAGATCCGTGTGGAATGTCAATTGCTATCGTCATACCAAGTTGGTGACTAGCTCAAAATTGTAAAAGTGGAAAGGGGGCCTTGAGGGCGGTATGGTGGAATTGCCTCCAATTTTTGATGCAGATCTGTGTGGAAGTCAATTGCTATCGTCATACCAAATTTGGTGACTCTAGCTCGAAGTTTGTAAAAAGTGTGGAAAGGGGGACTGGGTGGTATGGTTGGAATTGCCTCCAATTTTTTATGCATATCCGTTGTGAATGTCATTGCTATCTTCATACCAAATTTGGTGAGTCTAGCTCACAGTTTGTAAAAAGTGGTGATAGGGGGGCTATGAGCAGTATGGGTGGGCGTGGGCATCTAAATTTTGCTGCAGATCTATGTGGAATGTCAATTGCTGCCTTCATACCAAATTTGGTGACTCTAGCTCGAAGTTTGTATAAAGTGTGGAGAGGGGGACTGGGGTGGTATGGTTGGAATTGCCTCCAAATTTTTTATGCATATCCGTGATGAATGTCAATTGCTATCTTCATACCAAATTTGGTGACTCTAGCTTGAAGTTTGTAAAAAGTGTGGAAAGGGGGACTGGGGGCGGTACGAGTGGGCGTGGCATCCAATTTTTGATGCAGATCTATGTGGAATGTCAATTGCTATCTTCATACTAAATTTGGTGACTCTAGCTCGAAGTCTGTAAAAAGTGGGGAAAGGGGGCTGGGTACGGTATGGGTGGGCGTGGCTTCCAAATTTTTGCTGCAGATCTGTGTGGAATGTCATTGCTATCGTCATACCAATTTTGGTGACTAGCTCAAAGTTTGTAAAGTGGAAAAGGGGCCTTGGGGGCGGTATGGTGGGAATTGCCTCCAAATTTTTGATGCAGATCTGTGTGGAATGTCAATTGCTATCGTCATACCAAATTTGGTGACTCTAGCTCAAAGTTTGTGAAATGTTTTGGAAAGGGGGGCTGGGGGCGGTATGGGTGGAAGTGGCGTCAAAATTTTCTTTAAAGATTTATGTGGAATGTCAACTGCTACCTGCATACCAAATTTGGTAACTCTAGCTCAAAGTTTGTGAAATGTTTTGGAAAGGGGGCTGGGGTGGTATGGGTGGAAGTGGCGTCAAAATTTTTGCTGCAGATCTGTGTGGAATGTCAGTTGCTATCGTCATACCAAATTTGGTGACTCTAGCTCAAAGTTTGTGAAATGTTTTGGAAAGGGGGGCTGGGGGCGGTGTGGGTGGAAGTGGCATCCAAATATTTTGCTGCAGACCTATGTGGAATGTCAGTTGCTACCTTCATACCGTGCAGTTATTTGGGAGTCATTACCAGCTATCTTCCTACCAAATTTGGTGGCTCTAGCTCCACAACTGTGGAAGATACTCGCATTCTCGTTTTTGACGAAGCGTTGGGGCATCTGGGGACGGCTAGGGCGGTATGTGTGGGCGTGGCATCCAAACTTTTGATGCAGGTTTTGGGGGTTCATCATCGCCTATCTTGGCACTAAATAAGGTGGCTCTAGCTCAAAAACTGTGGGAGATATAAGCTTTTTTGACTTTAAATTGCGGGGGGCTGGGGGTGGTACGGGTGGGTGTGGCATCCAAATTTTTTATGAAGATCTTTGTGGAATGTCAATGGCTATCTTCATACCAAATTTTGTTTATCTAGCTCTAAGTTTGTAAATGCGTGGAATGGGGGAATGGGGGACTGGGGGCGGTCCGGGTGGGTGTGGCATCCAAAGATTTGATGTAGATCTTTGTGGAATGTCAATTGCTATCTTCATACCAAATTTGGTGACTCTAGCTCAAAGTTTGTAAAAGTGGGAAAGGGGGCCTGGGGGCGGTATGGTTGGAATTGCCACCAAATTTTTGATGCAGATCCGTGTGGAATGCCAATTGCTACCTTCTTACCAAATTTGGTAGCTCTTGCTCAAAGTTTTTATAAGGTCGGGAAAGGGTGCGGAATGGTGGGGCGTGGCATCCAAATTTTTGGTGCAGATCTTTGTGGAATGTTAATTGCTATCCTCATACCAAATTTGGTGACTCTAGCTCAAAGTTTGTAAAAGCGGGAAATTGGGCCTGGGGGCGGTAATTGCCACCAAATTTTTGATGCAGATCCGTTTGGAATTTCAATTGGGAATGGGTGGGCGTGGCAAATAAGTGACATACATCTCTGAAAAGCTCGAGTAGCTCGAGGTTTGTACAAAGACATTATCGAATTTAATTTCTTGAAAACCCATTACATCTTTTAAAATGGGAAAATGTACGTGAATGAATTGTGAATTAGTATGTATGTATTTGCATTTGCATAGTAAATATTTATGAGCTCGTAAACGGTCAGTTGGTAGACCTGAGTCATATGCTATGGTAATAATATCTTTTTGAATGTATATAGTTTAACTAAATTTCTTCAATGAATCATAGTTTAGCTAAGTATAGTATTAGAATAATATTTGAATTAATTTTTTCAATCCTTTAATTTGGTTTTTTTAATGCAAGATATGAAGAGTTTAAAATATATTCTGTTGGTGTGTTTCAACGTTTCCTATCCGATTTCACTGAAAATTGCATCGATAACATGTGCATATCAGAAAACGGAAGAGTTTGCCTACGGGTTAGGAGAGTTTATGTTTCAAATATCATGTTCTTATCTCTTAGAGTGCTTGAGATGGCCGCCTGAATGACAGAAAGACAGACAGTCTGACTTGGCTATATCGATTCTGCTGTTGATCTTTTTTGCTGGTCAAGAATATACAGCAGTGAAGCTACTTATAAATTTTAAATTAAGTGGAATCTCTAAGCATTGAAACAAAAACAATTGGGGTGTTCAACAGCTCGTTTCATCGTTTCACGTTTCAAAGATGCAACGTCCCGCAACAACAACATACATATATACAAAAAGTGTTTCAAGTTTCAAGAAAGTAAAGATGAGAAGAGATGATAAAATTAACAAGTGGAAACGTTGCAGTCGCACGCAACCGACAGCGGTATACTGGATACCAGTATTAAAACCGGTAAATACAGGCCTGATTGCAAAGGGTAACGGATGCGGCAGGGGTGTACGCTGCCTTAAAGATTCTCCGATGCAGATGGGGATTCCACCAGTCGCCAATATGGTGACTCTAGCTTAAAGTATGTAAAACGTGGGGGAATGGGGAGCTGGGGGCATTATGGGTGGGTGTGGCATCCAAATTTTTGATGAAGATCTTTGTGGAATGTCAATTGCTATCTTCATACCAAATTTGGTGACTCTAGCTCTTTGTGGAATGTTAATTGCTATCCTCATACCAAATTTGGTGACTCTAGCTCGAAGTCTGTAAAAAGTGTGGAAAGGGGGACTGGGGGCGGTACGGGTGGGCGTGGTATCCAAAGTTTTGATGCAGATCTTTGTGGAATTTCAATTGCTATCTTTATACCAAATTTGGTGACTCTAGCTCAAAGTTTGTAAAAGTGGGAAAGGGGGCCTGGGGGCGGTATGGTTGGAATTGCCACCAAATTTTTGATGCAGATCCGTGTGGAATGCCAATTGCTACCTTCTTACCAAATTTGGTAGCTCTTGCTCAAAGTTTTTATAAGGTCGGGAAAGGGTGCGGAATGGTGGGGCGTGGCATCCAAATTTTTGGTGCAGATCTTTGTGGAATGTTAATTGCTATCCTCATACCAAATTTGGTGACTCTAGCTCAAAGTTTGTAAAAGCGGGAAATTGGGCCTGGGGACGGTAATTGCCACCAAATTTTTGATGCAGATCCGTTTGGAATTTCAATTGGGAATGGGTGGGCGTGGCAAATAAGTGACATACATCTCTGAAAAGCTCGAGTAGCTCGAGGTTTGTACAAAGACATTATCGAATTTAATTTCTTGAAAACCCATTACATCTTTTAAAATGGGAAAATGTACGTGAATGAATTGTGAATTAGTATGTATGTATTTGCATTTGCATAGTAAATATTTATGAGCTCGTAAACGGTCAGTTGGTAGACCTGAGTCATATGCTATGGTAATAATATCTTTTTGAATGTATATAGTTTAACTAAATTTCTTCAATGAATCATAGTTTAGCTAAGTATAGTATTAGAATATATTTGAATTAATTTTTCAACCTTTAATTTGGTTTTTTTTAATGCAAGATATGAAGAGTTTAAAATATATTCTGTTGGTGTGTTTCAACGTTTCCTATCCGATTTCACTGAAAATTGCATCGATGACATGTGCATATCAGAAAACGGAAGAGTTTGCCTACGGTTAGGAGAGTTTATGTTTCAATATCATGTTCTTATCTCTTAGAGTGCTTGAGATGGCCGCCTGAATGACAGAAAGACAGACAGTCTGACTTGGCTATATCGATTCTGCTGTTGATCTTTTTTGCTGGTCAAGAATATACAGCAGTGAAGCTACTTATAAATTTTAAATTAAGTGGAATCTCTAAGCATTGAAACAAAACAATTGGGGTGTTCACAGCTCGTTTCAATCCATCTTTCACGTTTCAAAGATGCAACGTCCCGCAACAACAACATACATATATACAAAAAGTGTTTCAAGTTTCAAGAAAGTAAAGATGAGAAGAGATGTAAAATTAACAAGTGGAAACGTTGCAGGTCGCACGCAACCGACAGCGGTATACTGGATACCAGTATTAAAACCGGTAATACAGGCCTGATTGCAAAGGGTAACGGATGCGGCAGGGGTGTACGCTGCCTTAAAGATTCTCCGATGCAGATGTGGATTCCACCAGTCGCCAATATGGTGACTCTAGCTTAAAGTATGTAAGCGTGGGGGAATGGTGGGCTGGGGTCATTATGGGTGGGTGTGGGCATCCAAATTTTTATGAAGATCTTTGTGGAATGTCAATGGCTATCTTCATACAAAATTTTGTTAATCTAGCTCTAAGTTTGTAAATGCGTGGAATGGGGAATGGGGACTGGGGGCGGTACGGGTGGGTGTGGCATCCAAAGATTTGATGTAGATCTTTGTGGAATGTCAATTGCTATCTTCATACCAAATTTGGTGACTCTAGCTCAAAGTTTGTAAAAGTGGGAAAGGGGGCCTGGGGGCGGTATGGTTGGAATTGCCACCAAATTTTTGATGCAGATCCGTGTGGAATGCCATTGCTACCTTCTTACCAAATTTGGTAGCTCTTGCTCAAAGTTTTTATAAGGTCGGGAAAGGGTGCGGAATGGTGGGGCGTGGCATCCAAATTTTTGGTGCAGATCTTTGTGGAATGTTAATTGCTATCCTCATACCAAATTTGGTGACTCTAGCTCAAAGTTTGTAAAAGCGGGAAATTGGGCCTGGGGGCGGTAATTGCCACCAAATTTTTGATGCAGATCCGTTTGGAATTTCAATTGGGAATGGGTGGGCGTGGCAAATAAGTGACATACATCTCTGAAAAGCTCGAGTAGCTCGAGGTTTGTACAAAGACATTATCGAATTTAATTTCTTGAAAACCCATTACATCTTTTAAAATGGGAAAATGTACGTGAATGAATTGTGAATTAGTATGTATGTATTTGCATTTGCATAGTAAATATTTATGAGCTCGTAAACGGTCAGTTGGTAGACCTGAGTCATATGCTATGGTAATAATATCTTTTTGAATGTATATAGTTTAACTAAATTTCTTCAATGAATCATAGTTTAGCTAAGTATAGTATTAGAATAATATTTGAATTAATTTTTTCAATCCTTTAATTTGGTTTTTTTAATGCAAGATATGAAGAGTTTAAAATATATTCTGTTGGTGTGTTTCAACGTTTCCTATCCGATTTCACTGAAAATTGCATCGATAACATGTGCATATCAGAAAACGGAAGAGTTTGCCTACGGGTTAGGAGAGTTTATGTTTCAAATATCATGTTCTTATCTCTTAGAGTGCTTGAGATGGCCGCCTGAATGACAGAAAGACAGACAGTCTGACTTGGCTATATCGATTCTGCTGTTGATCTTTTTTGCTGGTCAAGAATATACAGCAGTGAAGCTACTTATAAATTTTAAATTAAGTGGAATCTCTAAGCATTGAAACAAAAACAATTGGGGTGTTCAACAGCTCGTTTCATCGTTTCACGTTTCAAAGATGCAACGTCCCGCAACAACAACATACATATATACAAAAAGTGTTTCAAGTTTCAAGAAAGTAAAGATGAGAAGAGCTCGATTTCGATTTTTGCTATCGATGTTCAGTACTTCTTAGTATATTTCGTGTATTTTTGTGCAAAGAAGTATAAACGCATATGATTAATGGCCGCCGCAAACAAAAGTTATCTCCGAATCAACTTTGTCTTGCCGTGAAACATCTACAAATGTTAAATGAATGTAATTGAGCAACTAATTCAAACAACGAGCTCTTCTCACCTTCAATTTCTTCTATTTCTCTAATAACTTGCTTTGCTAAAGCATCGCATAGCAGTCTTTAGCACTTTTAAATGGCATTTTTACAAATAAAGTATAACCGCAGTAAACGGCAACAGTGACATAAATTTAAGAATAAGAAACAACAGCTGACTGCACAAACATGAAACGCATTGACACCCAAAATGCCGTTCATGAGTTAATCGTTTCAAGTTTGAAACATGAAACGATGAAACGGAGCTGTTGAACACCCCATCTGAGTTGAAAAAATGGCAAATCTTGTTTAGTGGTCTGTGAGACAAAGTTGCTAGTTTACATTTTGCAGTTGCACTAAAGGGGTTGGAGACGATTCCTTCTGCCTGTAAGCAAAAATTTGCACAAAAAAATTTAACCCTTTTACTAATTTTATAGGTTTACGGTATAACAAAAGGTTTCAATTATCATATCGATGCAAAAAAATAAATAATAAAATGCCGAAGTGGTGCTATTTTAAACCCTGAACCCATGACATTTTATGGTAGAAAGCCATCCATAAAATATTTATATTCTTGATCTGTTTCAGACCGAAAGGAGTGCGCTGTCAATTTGTCGGATTGTGAAATGGCCATATGGTAAAATTTAGTCCATTTATGCGTCCGAAGCGGCTTCCAAGGGAGCAAGCCGAAGCTAGAAAAATTTTTCACTCCGTATGGCTCCCTTAAACACGGTCGCATATACTATGTGCAGACATTTTTCACACAGGCACTCAAAATCTATAAAAAAATGTATCGGCCGTTGAAAATTTAATTTTTAGGCGCAACACAAATTTTTACATTTTTAAACCAACATTTTTATTAAGAGATGAATGTCCATTCTCCATCTCCTTCATGCACACTTTATAACTTGCTTATGTGTTCTTTGAAACTACATATGCTAAAAAATCATATGTTTGGAGTACATATGTTATTGATATTTGCGGAAAATTCACGTATCTATTAAAATGTGGGCAGGATTGTAAATAAAAGTATTTTTAATTTGCTTTCACCTCTTTATCTTTAGGTGGCCCTCGCACACTTAAATACACTGGCACACACAACCACACACCCACTGCAACCAAAGGCAGCTGACGTCCAATTTAACCGCTGTTGATTTGTAAGGTTTTATTTTCGTATCACTCCTCCGAGGTCGTAGCCTTTGTAGCCTTTTAGTGCCTGCGCATCATGTCAGTTACGCAAGCACAGCTCTTCCATCTGGACAAAAAGTGAAAAGCTTACACGTGATATATGGCGCAGAATTTTCGATTACGTTGCTTTATCACAGTCTTTTGTAGCAGCAAGATAACGTTAAACGCCTGAGTTTGATGTCAATGCCCCACTTCTTATACGCAAAGAAATGAGATGGAGGAACGAACAGAAGAGAGTGAAACTATCGGAGATTAATTTAGTGAAATAAATTGCAAAACTTTATGAGAACCATAAATTTCTGATATCAAGATTTGTCACGAAGGATATTTTTATTCATAAATGAATTATTAAAATATAACAAGCTTGAAGGCTCTAGTCGAAAAGCTCGACTAAGAGTTACCCTAAACCCTTGACATTGCACGTGTACGAAAAGATTATTACTGATTTCTTGACTTTACTTAGCGCATAAGAACAAGGTTTGGGATCTGAACTAATGGCAAAAATGTTTTTTTTTTTTTTAAATCGTTGAGCAAATATTTTTATACTCGTTACCGAAGGTAAAGAGTATCTTGGGTTTGTTCATAGTCATGATGTCCGTCTGTATGAACGCCACTTTTCTCGACACCTTTCAAGCTAGAGACTTGAAACTTTCCAAATATCTTTATCTATGAGGTTCTACGATACCTGGGGACTGGCAAATCTACAAGCTCGATAGCTCAAAATCGATGGATCCACCTATTTCGCACATCCTTACAGCTAGAACTACCAAATTTGGTTAAAAGATAGCTACTAGCAACCACAAAGAGCAGCATACAAAATTTTCGCCTTCAACCACCCCAACGCTTCGTTAAAAACGGGAACACGTATATCTTTCATAGTATCTGAGCTAGAGTCACCAAACTTGGTATAAAGATAACTGGTAAAAGATCTGCATCAAAAATGTGTAAGTGACGCCCACCCATACCACCACATTCCCCTTCCCCAACATCTTACAAACTTTGAGCTAGAGTCACTAAATTGGGAAGGAAGATAGCTGGTTGCATCCCTATCTGCATCAGACAATCTTTGAGACAGCTTAAACCCCTGCCGCATCCTTAGCCCTTTGCTTTAATACAGATATCGAGTATACCGCAGTCGGTTGGTCCGACTGCAACGTTTCCACTTGTTTGACTTAATTTTCTGAAACAAGCAAACAAATTTTTGAGATGAATGGTAACTTATCAAAATTGGTCACGCAACAAAGCAGTCGGAAGAATTCTTTATCACAATCATGGACACATGCTTTAAAAAGATTGATTCTTTTATACTTATGTTATTCTAACCATAATTACTAACCCTACTGCTTTTCTCATATGGTTTTTCTGTTTTATAAGATTGCTATCTTTCAAAGTTGTTGAGCCAGACCATCCAAATTTGGTGCCAACATAGGTGAGGACGTTCCTCAAAAAACAGCATAAAAAATTTGTAGGCTACGCTCACCGCATCCGCCCCCAGCAGCATCCACCCCCGCAGCTCTGCATCCAAATTTGGATGACACGCCCACCACAGGCCTCCGTCTTTTAATATATTTTTAATATTTTTTTTAATATCTCCCACAGTTTTTGACCCCACCGCTCAAGCATACTTCTTACAACCTCTTTTAATAATGGTATTAGAGAAATCCGCAGTCAGTTGCTCCCGTCTGCAACGTTTTCACTTGTGTTTTTTTTTCCCAGTCATTGCTTTTTCATCAGATTTAGGTCCTTCCTAAGCGCAGAGATTTTTAGTGGGTCGATGTTTTATAAATCCCTAATTTGATGAATTGTTTTCCGTGAAAACTATTTCTTTTCCTTGCTAAGGCTACGCATTCTGCTATAACGCGCAGGGAGGATTTTCCTTTCCTACAGACGTCGCTACCGGCAATCCCTAGTTTAGCTTGGTGACCTCTTAGTCTACAAAGTTTTTTTAGAAGACCGGTGAGTATGCAAAGTTAAGTTAGGTATAATTGTTAACACCTTTTGAGATTGACATTTGGCTTGACTGATTTCTGGTGTCCTTGTCTATTCCGTTTTCTCCCTACGCCATAGTAGCTTGGGACCTGTAAGGAAAGCCACTGCCTATAATATGGCTTGCTTATCTACCTCTTCATTCTCTGCTTTGTCAACTTCCCACCTTAGGGCAAGCCTATTGTGGGAATGTCTAGCTCTACTGAGTGGCACTGGTCTTCCTTGATAAGATGAAATGGCCATGTCTCTATTGCGTTAGTTTCGCGTTAAATTAAAGTCCTCACAACTCTTTATTGTACATAATTCAGCTCATAGTATTTTAAACAAAGGCTCTCTAAGACCAGAGTTTTGATGAGTAGAAAACATTGGTGTACCATTTTATAGAATGTGGTTTCACATGTTACACACGTTAACTTGAAGCTTTTGCTTGATAATGTGTTCAGTTTTCATTTCCTCGCTTGGCTGTGACAGTAGGAGGAGTTCACCCGAAAGCGGATAGTATGTGTCCTCGTCCAACTTCTTTTATGGAAATGCTTAAGAGTGTTGCTATCTCCTGCTACCAGCCTAGCCGGGTAATGGAGTGGGTGATCTCCAGATCCTCATCGCTCATCGTGATTCCTACACAGGAAACTTTTAGCAACTTTTTTAGTTGTTTTTGAAATGGGATTTGCTGTGCCCTATCATCGTATGAAATTACACAGTACGTGTGCATGGGCCTTACTATCATCAGGTATAGCCATCTTATTATCTTTGGCCGATGTGCCCCATGACTATCCGTCTATGCTACGACACGTATAAAGTGCTCCGCAGCACTTTGATATCGTATTTTGTATATTAGTGCCAAAACTCAGTTTGCTTGTCAAAAGTGACCCCACGGTACTTAATTCCTTGCTCGTTTGTATTGGACTCTCTGCGAGCCTAATCCTCTGCTTTTATCTCTGGTGAAGGTTTTCGTAGAGTTTAGGTTGAGACCAACCTGCATACACTATTCACGCGTTATTATAAGTCCCAATTGAACAATTTTACAGAGTGCTTATTCATACTTTCCCCGTGCTATTATCACAATATCATCAGCATAGCGCTGGTATTGGATACCCCTGCCGTCAAGTCTATTTAATAGCTTATCTACTAATATATTCCAACAAAGTGGTGATAAAACATCTTGTAGGGATCTTAGTAGGGATGAAATCCATATACTTGTTATTCTGTGCAAACCTCTTTTTCATAGGGCTTGTGAAGCATGTCATAAGCTCTCTCAATGTCTCAAAAAGCACAGACGGCTCCTTTTTATACTCGATACCAAAGGTACAGAGTATCATGGGCTTGTGCAATTTCCTTCATGGTGTCTACCTATCCGTCTGTATTATTTATTTCTTATTATTTATTTGCTTATTGTCAACTAAGATCTGCTGACATACAATCCAAATTAACATATATTTAAATAAAATTAAAAATTGAAAATAAAAATTAATTAAAATAAAAGTATATATAAATCTGAAAGTAAATTTAGGTAAAAAAAATTTATAAAGTTAACTGTTACCGCGCAAAACTGCAACGCAGCCCTGCATGGTAAAATGCTCGCGTTATGCTAATTATCGTCATCGGTAGATAGCTGGATACTTGTGACGTCACAACGTCACACCGTAGAATAGGAAATTGAGAGAGAAATAACTGTAAACTATAAAGAAATGAACAAAGGCTGATGAAAATGAAACATGCAAATCAGTTGCGAAAAGAATCGATCGCGGTAAGTTATACAGTACAGGCAGATACTAGTTTTTTTGCTTTAAGAACACGAGACGCTATAAGTCAATGTCGAATAATTATTTATAAGACTGAAAGAACATTAAATAACTAAAACTACATCTACGCGTTTAGTGGTCTATTGCGTATCAAACGGTTTGCCGACCCTAGAGTTTGGCCATAGCTGATTTGTCGCGTTCGCGCGATAACATTCGAAAAAACTATTAGCTATTGAATTTGCCTTATACATTGGAAACAGATTTCAACTTGGATTCGAATAGCGTTTGAAAGGCAATTGGTGAGTTCCGTATATGCATGAACTTTGACCTGCACTTGAGCAAATTAAGCCGCGAAAGTGAGGTTAAGCTCGCAACTGTATAACACAAGCCACGGTGTGCGAACATAACCTGGAAGCAACCAACCACGCGCTGCGCACAACATGGCGAACACAGACGAGAGCATGCAGCCAGTACATAGGCCTGAAGAGGACACGCACTCACTACTTGGTGCAGCGACGGTGGTCAATGGAGCCATGTCGCTGGGATCGCAGGTGAATGCAAACAGCAGTGTGGAAATGAATCGGGCAGGCGGTACGCACATGGGTGTGAACTTAGTGGAGACAATTGCCACGGCCAACTCGTCCACAGCTGCCGAAGTCACATGGGCACAACTAGGAGCGCGAGCGGCGTGGGGAGAGCGACACGTGACCCCAACACACAGCAGAGAGGCTTACCAGACAACAAGAGCAGGCCCACGCTTAGCTCTGCTTGACGGCGTGTTGCACTCAACGGTGTATGGAACCTGCGAAGATCGGGAGCGATCAACAGTAATCGAAAGAGCAACGCAAGCCCCGCGTTCAGGACTCCCGAATACGCACGTCGACGAAAGGCAACAACGGGCAGAAAGGCCAAACGCAACTGCATCAACGCCGCCACAAAACGAGTACCAGACTCCACATGTAGCGAGAGCGTGCCTCGACAGCTACATGCAGCAGCAAGTACCAACATATAGTACGAACATTAATTCCACTCAGAATGTGTCTCTTACAGCACCTCAGTTAGCGACGAGACAGGTGATCAGTAGAGATCTACCTAGCTTCTCTGGTAGCCCAGAGGAGTGGCCGATGTTCATCGCAAACTACAACCAATCGAATGAGAGGTGTGGATTCACAGATCAGGAGAACCTGATCCGGTTACAAAAATGTCTACGTGGAGCTGCCCTTGAAGCGGTGCGTGGCAAGTTAATGGTGCCAGCGACAGTGCCACAAGCTTTGAGCACTCTTCGTATGCTTTACGGCAGACCAGATGCGATCTACGAGAGTCTACACACGAAGCTTAGAATGGAGCCGCCAGTGAGAAACAGCAATCTAGAGTCCTTGATTCATCTGGCGTTAGCAGTGCAAAATTACTGCGCAACAGTATGCGCCGTAGGACTTGCCGACTACCTCAGAGACCCAATGCTTCTGCGCAATTTGCTGGATAAATTGCCGTGTGGCTTGAAGCTGGATTGGGCACGATATAGCTGTACCCTAGCAAAAGTAGATATAGCGACATTCGACGACTGGTTGTTTAAATTAGCATCATGCGCGAGCACCGTTATGCCAATAACAACAGCAACAGATCAACGCGAGACCAAGTCGACTAATAAGCACGTACGCTCCAGACTACTGATTCACAACGACAATGACACAGAGTCGACTGTATCAGGAGGATGTCACAAATGCGGGAAGAAGCACAAGTTGGAAGCATGCGAAGAGTTCAGGAACTTGAGTGGACAAAACAAATGGAGGTTTGTCAAGGAGAACAAACTTTGCTGGCTATGCTTTGGTAAACATTTTTCAAAACACTGTAAGACCAAGGAGACATGCCGAGTCGACGGGTGTACCAAGGTGCACCATCCGCTGTTGCACGAGAACAAATATGGAAACGTGAGTACAGCTCCAGAAAACCGTATTAATAGCGCTGTTGTTTTACATACAGGCCAGAGCGACAAAGAGTTGTTCCGGTACGTGCCTGTTACACTGTACGGGCCATCCAAGATGCTGCACACATATGCGCTAATAGATGAAGGATCAGCTTGCACACTCTTAGAGGCAAGAGTGGCCGAGGAGTTGCAGATCGACGGACCATCAGATGAGCTGTGCCTGAGGTGGACGGGTGACATTACACAGAAGGAACTAGCCTCGAAAAGAGTTTCGTTCAGCATATCTGCGAGAGACATAAAAGCTCATCGGCATCTGCAAAAGGTACCCATACAGACGTACAAAGAAAAACGTGCAACGATTATAATCGGTCTGGACAACGCAAGGTTAGGAGTACCATTGGTGGTCAAGGAATAAGATAATGCTGAGCTGATAGCTGCCAAGTCCAGATTAGGATGGTCACTCTACGGCCGCAACAAGCGACAGGATTCATCAGGTCTACGAGTGATGCACGTATGCGAGTGCAACAACGACAGACTTTTAGACGACATGGTGAAAGCTAACTTTGCTCTAGACGCGATCGGCGCACAGTGGGGCCATTTGAGTTTTTTCATATCAAAAACAAGTGGGGGCTGCAATTCAATCAAATGTTTTTCTCCAATGCTTTTTTACATTGCTCCCTCTGTCTGTCACAAACTTGATATTACTCATTGTTTGTGTATATTTGTTTTGTAAGCATTCAGTACATAAACTGACTGCTAAAAAGGCGTCGCAACTAGCACTTGTAACTAGGTGGACTACGGAGGGGGAATTCCTTGATGATGAGTAAAATACTTGGTTTGTTGGTACAAAGTAAAGAACTGAATTTTATTCATGAAAGTAACAATATTTATAGGAAAACATAGTGCCGCATAGTTAATTTTGGCTATGCCAAGACTATGATACCCTTCACACGTGGATTAATTTGTATTTTTATTTTTTTATTGCGTGAAAATCTCGAAAGACTATAAGGCATTAAATTATTAATATTCGGTGTATCGAATTAACTATGTTAATTTTAAGAATAGATATTCAGCTATTCTGTTAAACTCTTATATAGTCTGGTGGTAAGTATGCCAGACTCTCATCCGGTAGGTGCGGGTTCGAATCCCCGTGTAGTAATTTTGGTATTTTAGTTTTTTAGTCCAATTTTGTTTTTTTAATAGATTTTTTGTATTTATATGGTGGCTATATCGTAGAATGCTCCGATCGGGATGAAATTTCATAGTGAACAAACCCGACATGATCTAAGCAATCTGTGAAAGTTTCATCAAGATCGGTTCAGCAGTTTGGCCAGAAATCGTGTTGAAACAGACAGACAGACGGACGGACAGACGGAAATCAATTCCTGAGCTCGTCCTGATCATTTTGATATATAGTTTATGGGGTCTCCCATCATTCCTTAAAGGCGTTACAGATTCATGACAAAGTCAATATACCCTGTGAAGGGTATAATCATAACTTTTGAACCAAATTAGATAATCGAACAATTTAAAAAGCATATGATAGATAATTAATCAACCTATAAAATGAGCGTTTGAAATGAATACGATTTTTCTGTGCCTATTTATGGGTATGCAAAGTTGAAATTTATGGAAAAATCAACTTTACGGGAAGGAAAAAAAATATTTTTTAAATATTTTGATTTTTTTTGTTTCGTTTTAATGGTTTTTATAATCTAAAATTAATATTAAAATAATTAAAAATAATTTTTTTTTTTTTTTTTTAATTAATTTTTTGTAAAATATTCATCACAATCCGTTAAAGATGGTATATCTAAAAGAGAAATCATCTCTGAACTATAAGTATTTTCTAATTCTTTTCGTGACTTAACATGCCTCAGTGATGAAATAAGTGGATCTGAAGATGCTGCTAACATGTTGAAGTGGTCCTCATTTTGTCTCACGTTTGAAGCTTTGAAAGTGTTTAGCAATCTGTATTTTTTATAAAACTTATTAAGAGACTCTTGTGCTTCTTCAGAGAGCGCTCCAATTGGCAAAGACTGATACTCAATTATATCCTTGCCATGCACCAATATTTTATGGACTGTCGGGGTCAACTTCTTCTGCGGATATAATTCTGCTAAAAGTGATGCAGTTTTTGAAGCATATTCTCCATATTTTTTGTAATGTGTGACCTTACTTTTTCAACATCCTTTGTATATCTAATAGACAGCGCTTCCGATAAATGTTCCGTAGATAAATCATTTGTTGAATCAGCGAGTTTCCTCTTTCTTGTTAAATTTGAACACTCTTCCATGCCTTTAGTCGGCCTTCCTCTTGCTCGTCCGGTGGATGTGCTGAGTTCATCTTCTGTTAATGTACCCAGGATGGTATCACTATTATGCCAGTCCTGGTGTTTGGTGTTGAATCTCTCAGTCATTCTGTTTGTTTTTATCCATCGTGAGTTTAGACTGGCATACATCATGCAGAGTTTATTTTTTATATCTTCGCTTCTCTGTATATTGCCGTATAAACTATCAAGTTCTTCGAAGGCAGCTTCCGTGAAACTTTGTAATGTGGTTGACTTCCTAAACAGGTCAAATAATTTATGGTTGCTCAACGACATGTTTGAAGTGTAAAACAGTACTTGTCTCGCCAACTTTCAGTCGTAGACTAATCCAGGATTATAGTTTTTTTTTCATTATATAGTCTAACCTATTACCTGATATATACCGTTTGGATTAAGGGTTCAAGAAAGGAGTTAGCTTACATGCCTAACAAATTTACCTATTGTTTCTATAAGTCCAGGTCAATAAGGTCAATTTATGCAATTTGGGTACTTGGCACGTGTCCGAATAAGATTTGTGCCTACCTGAATGGGATGTGTGACTAGTTGTACGCCAACGCAATTTCTGTATTCGGTGCGTACCTGGTAATTTATTTGTATATCCTGTAACTGCACCTGAATTTAGGGACCAGGATTTGACAAATGATCTCAGGTAAGCATTACAGAATGAAAAACAATAACGAACGTAACAACAACAACAAAAATGGGTTTTCACGGTTATATGTTATTAATTTCCCAAAAATGCATGCAACACATTATTTTCCTATGACTTTTTTCACTTTTTTTACATTTAAAAAAAGGGGCAAAAACGGGCACATGAAACTTTTTGCATTTAATAGAGGAATAATCAAAGAAATGAATTTAAAAAAATAGCCGATATAATGTGATATAATTTTTTTTTATTTTCCGTCAAAGTTGAGAAATAGTGAAAAAGTGGATAGTTGGTAAATATTGAATTGCCTGGCCAAACGCAAAGCAAACAGTATAATTTTTTTTTATTTTTTTCTTAATAAATAGATCTATCAATAGAACCAAAAATAATGACGATCCGTAACTTAGTTTTTGAGATATTGTATCTCAAAGCCGACCAAATTACCTTAAAATTGTGATTTTTATGTAACACAAAAAATCAGACAACTTTGAAAAGCTATATCTTCTAAACAAAAGATCCGGTTACATTATGGATTGCAGATTTGAAATCGCTGGAAAATTTCCTATAAAGTAGGTTCATTCAATATTTTTTAGAGGCACATGCAATTTTTGATTTTTGACACTTGACTTGTTCTACGGGCGCCACTGTGCGGCGTGAGTGCCCCTAAGGGCACGCTTCAATCAAAAGAGGAGCAACGAGCGCTCGAGATACTGGAGAGTACTACAAGGTACCTACCTGACGAGAAGCGGTGGGAAACAGGATTGCTATGGAAGTATGAAAGAATAACCATGCCCAAGTCTTGGGGCATGGCAATGCACCGGCTGCTGAGTCTAGAGACGCGTATGGAGCGCGACGTGAAGTTGCGAGAGTTCGTGAACGCTACAATAAGGCGTTACGAAACGCAGGGATATGTGCGCCGTCTGGATACGCATGAGACGATCGACGAGGAACGATCATGGTGCTTGCCGATATTCGTGATTAACAATCCAAATAAAGGTAAGCTGAGACTTGTATGGGACGCCGCTGCCAGAGTAGACGGGGTCGCTCTCAACTCTTCACTTCTAAAAGGGATTGACTTGACACCATCGCTGGTAGGCGTGCTGATTCGATTCAGAGAAAAGGCCGTTGCTGTGTGTGGCGATATAAGAGAAATGTTCCATCAAATTAAAATACGGCGAGAGGATCAAGTAGCACAACAATTTCTTTGGAGATAGGGCGATCGCACTCGCGAACCAGACAGGTATATCATGCAAGTTATGACCTTTGGTGCCTCCTGCTCCCCAGTAGCAGCAAACTTCGTGAAGAACAAGAATGCGGAACGTTTTGCCAAGGACTACCCCCAAGCAGCAGAAGCGATCGTGAGAAATACTTTCGTAGACGACTGGCTGCAAAGCGGCGAGACGGAGGCGGAAGTTACTGAGATGGCGCTGCAAGTCAAGTCCATTCATGCTGAAGGCGGCTTTGAAATGCGTAGCTGGCGATCTAACTCGCCAGAAGTAGCGTACGCGTTGGCAGGTGAAAGCGCAGCAGAACATGAAGCATGGGAAATCGATGCAAAGGAACAGCAGCACGAGCGAGTTCTAGGAATGTGGTGGACACCAGCAACAGACAAGTTTACGTTTGTTCTGAAGTTCGATGAATCCATATACGAGGACAAGTTCCAAACAACAAAGCGCCAAGTGTTACGCATCGTGATGTCAGTGTTCGACCCGCTAGGTCTCCTTGGATTCTACGTCATCCAAGCAAAAATAATTCTTCAAGCCATATGGAGATCAGCAGTGGGATGGGACGAGCCCATAAACGAAGATGAAAGGTCAAAATGGCGTCACTGGCTTGACCAACTGCGGCTAGTGGGCGACATAAAGATACAGCGTTGTCTAAACATAACAAGCAACACTAATATACAACTACACATATTTACAGACGCAAGCATCGACGCATACGCTGCCGTAGCATTCCTGCGAACTGAGAAGGATGGCGTCGCCATCTGCTCCCTAGTGGCTTCAAAGACGAGAGTAGCGCCCTTGAAACCAATCTCGATCCACGCATGGAATTAATGGCAGCTATACTAGGTCTACGGTTAGCCAGCTATTTAGAAACACAGATGTCTGTAAAGATGCAGAAACGAACGTTCTGGACTGACTCTAAGAACGTGCTCTACTGGATAAGATCTGACGCGAGAAAGTACCACCAATTCGTAGCCCTGCGAATTGGCGAAATATTAGAGGCGTCAGATATAGGCGAATGGAGGTGGGTGCCATCGCACCTAA
>JARNME010000012.1:37005034-37082425 GCA_030179655.1 Scaptomyza flava | reverse complement strand
AGACGATGGAACCAAGTGGACAAAGGAGCTGCGATTCCACAGCAGCGCAAGGTGGTTCACTGGGCCGTCATTCCTAGAAGAAGACCCAAACAAGTGGCCCATCACAAACCTAGACTTCAAAGGTACCGAACTAGAGCGCGTACACCTGGTACGCGTGGCCGCTGAGACGAAGCCTGGCTTGGCAGCGCTGTTGCCAGATGTGACCCGCTTCAGCAAGTGGGAGAGGTTTAGAAATGCGCTTAGAAACGTAATGCGATTCCTGAGCAAAATATACAAAAGGGAACCGGAGAACGAGTACACAAGCCTGATACGCTCAAACAGCATCACTAGCGTATACAACGTCATTTATAAGGCTGTACAGGCCGAAACATACGGCGAGGAGATTGCCTGCCTGCAACATGGAGGTTACGTAAGAAGATGTAGCTCAATCTTCAAGTTGTCCCCCTACCTAGACGAGAAGGGCGTACTGAGAGTGCGCGGAAGAATCGACGCTATCGAAGGCGTTATGGTGGAAACGAAACGTCCAGTGATACTGCCAGGCTAGCATGGTATCACGCTGCTGCTCGTGGACTTTTATCATCGCAAGTTTCATCATCACATGAGCGAGGTTGCGATTAACGAGATGAGACAGCTGTACTGTATACGGGGTCTGAGAGCCAGAATGCGCGCAGTGATTAAATCGTGCCAAAGATGTTCCAACAAGAGAGCCACGCCTTCAGCCCCAGAGATGGGCGATCTGCCACCAGAAAGACTAGCCGTGAGCATGCCTCCGTTTTCATGCACTGGAGTCGATTACTTTGGACCAATGGAAGTCACAGTAGGCAGAAGACGAGAGAAACGATGGGGCGTGCTATTTACGTGCTTGACAGTGCGTGCAGTGCACATTGAGCTGGCAAACTCGCTATCAACGGATGCCTTTCTTTTAGTGTTCGAAACATTTGTAGCGAGACGAGGTGTACCCAGGAAGATCGTGTCGGACAACGGCACGAACTTCAGAGGCGCTAGCAAGGTGCTAGCACAAGAGATTGAACGAATCTCGACAGACGAGCTAGAGGAAAAATATCCCGATATTAATTGGTCATTTATACCGCCTGGAGTGCCACACATGGGTGGTGCGTGGGAGCGGATGATCCGCTCAGTGAAGTCCGTGCTATCGGATATACTAGAGGAGACGTATGTGGCAGACCCTGTACTGCGAGCCGCGCTCGCTAGAATCGAGAGTACACTGAACGCCAGGCCACTAACTTACATCCCCTTAGAGTCTGTAAATGCTGACGTGCTGACACCGAATCACTTTCTGAGAGGCAAGACGTGTGCAATAGCGCCGAAGAATGACCAGGGCGAGCTGGGAGTACTGTTGTCGAAGTCCTACAGAGTCGCAAGCGCTATTGCAGAGAGGTTTCGCAAACGCTGGATAAAGGAATTCCTTCCACATCTCACACTGAGAGCCAAATGGTGCGGCCAACCAAATGATCCCATTGAATGCGGCGACGTAGTGATCATCGTGGACGAGGCGAATCCGAAGATGCACTGGCGAAATGGCGTAGTATTAGAGCTACACACTGCAAAGGATGGCCAAGCACGCAGCGCAGTGGTGCGCACCGCTGCTGGACTGCTTACCCGACCGGTCGTCAAGCTGGCGAAACTCAGAGTCCGAACGCAAGCACAAGAGGTGCAAACTCACGGTCGAGCGTAAGAGTTTGCAAGGGGGGGAATGTTACCGCGCAAAACTGCAACGCAGCCCTGCATGGTAAAATGCTCGCGTTATGCTAATTATCGTCATCGATAGATAGCTGGATACTTGTGACGTCACAACGTCACACCGTAGAATAGGAAATTGAGAGAGAAATAACTGTTAACTATAAAGAAATGAACAAAGGCTGATGAAAATGAAACATGCAAATCAGTTGCGAAAAGAATCGATCGCGGTAAGTTATACAGTACAGGCAGATACTAGTTTTTTTGCTCTAAGAACACGAGACGCTATAAGTCAATGTCGAATAATTATTTATAAGACTGAAAGAACATTAAATAACTAAAACTACATCTACGCGTTTAGTGGACTATTGCGTATCAAACGGTTTGCCGACCCTAGAGTTTGGCCATAGCTGATTTGTCGCGTTCGCGCGATAACAGTTAACGTTAAAGCTCTGGGAAGTTCAACAATAAAATTAGTGGTCGAACATTTGTTGCGTGGACTGGGGAAAATGTAATGCATTCATTGACCCTTTATCTACTATTATCAATTAAATTTGGTGTATTTTGCATTTTGACTACAAAAACCTAAAAAGCAATACTTCCAAGGCAGTCAAATATCATATATTGTGCTGATCGACCATTTGCAGTATCAGGCAAACAGCAAAATAAACAAGCGTCTAGTAAAATAGGCAGGCAAATATCAGTTTTGCATTGCTGGTCATATATACTCTTTCATGTTTTCAGTTCTATGACACTTTCCAACAATTTTGCCATCGCAACTATCATACAGTTATGCAGCGATGCGCACAAATTGCGAAAGTGTATTCAGTTATGCATATGTCGAATTCATGATACAATCAACAAGGTAAACTTGCCGAAAACTTCTGAAGGAAACACGGAATAAAGAATATAAAGAATTTGCTGCTGATCGGCTGGTGTCGTAGACACTAAGTCTTCGTTTTGGGTGTCTAGCCTGACATGAGCGCATGTATACCATACATATGTACATATGTATATAACTATGTGAATGTGTGTGAAACATTTGCCGACCCTTTAATTTATTTTATTTTCTTATATTCAGAGTGTGGCGCAAGCCATTAACTGCGCTAGATAACAAAAATGTCATTCCCACTGTAAAATTTGGTAAGCTTTCAGTCATGGTGTGGGGGTGCATATCCAGCAGCGGAGTCGGAGAGCTGGCGTTTATTGAAAACACAATTAATGTTGCGCAACATCTCCAAATTTTAAAGACAAATTTAAGAGCAAGTGCGGAAAAATTTGGGTTTATTGAGAACAACAAGCCTAAATTTCATTTTTACCAAGATAACGACTTCAAACATAAAGAGCTTAATGTGCGGACTTGGCTGTTGTATAACTGCGGCAAGGTTATTGAAACTCCACCCCAAAGCTCAGACCTTAACCCCATAGAAAAAAGTTGGCAAAAGGGAACCCAAAAACCGCACCGCACTAAAACGTGCTATTCTGGAAGAGTGGCACAAAATTCCACTTGAACATGACCTACCTAAGTTGGTAAATTCTATGAAAAGGGGGGTCACACAAAACATTAAATGTATTCATTATCTTAATTTTTGCGTTATAAAGTAAATAAAACCATACAATGGATTACTTTGTGTAAACAGTTTCTTGACAGTGTTAAAAGTATGTAAACATGCATTTTATCTATTTGCTTGTTAATTATTGATTGTTTTGTTACGGGGTTTCGACTAGTTAATTCAGAATTCATTGTAGATTAATTTACCATCAAAGAAATTTTAAAAATATTAGTTAAAGCTTTTGTTTTTGCGTTCAAAGTCGAATTAATCAGTTTTTTTGCAGTGTGTAAAGTGTTTCTTGACAAACTGTATTTATAAAAAAAAATTAGTCTAAATCAGATGAATCCGAGTCATTTAAAGATTCATTAAAATTATTAAGCAGTCCTGCAACGGTTTTGTCCAAATTAATTTCTTTAAAAGTGGCTTTGGTTGTTTTTGAGAGAGTCGTTTTAAGTGGATCCGATGAAACAAGTAAACCATTCATAACATCTTCCATTGTCCTCCTCTTGTCCTTACGGGAATGGCTTAAGCGTAAATTCCTGAAATCCTTATTCCTGGCTTCAAGTGCTTCTTCGGACATTATACCAATAGGAAGTGCTACATTGTTGATGATGTCCGCTCCATGTATTAAAACTTTGTGTACATATGACGGCATATAATACCATGGATATTTGTCGACATACATTTCAGCTGTTTCCATGGCATATGAACTGAATGAATCAGTATTGAATTGATATTCACAAGCCATTACCCTTAATATAACACTAATCCTATATATTAGAGCTTCGCTAACTCTAGTAACTCCGGCTACCAACTTTGGTTGGCTAAAAAAACCGTCTGGCAGTATTTCCATTGTTGGTATTGCCACTACTACCCACTGGAATATCCACCAATAAGCCCATCTGCTTTCTAAGTTGCAATTGGATTTCAGATTTTCTAGCTTCTACCTTTGCCTTATCTTCACCTCAAGCTTGCCATTTTTTTTAGTGGAAGTCTGTAAGTAATATGTAGAACGCATTCAAAAAATCGTATCCACGCATGCAGAGTTGATAAGCCATATTTTAGGAGATCTGCATCAGTTCTATAACTTTTTACTAAAATAATATTATTCATATTCTTTGGTACGGCTCTACAAATTCCACATCTCATAGAAGGGGCTTCTGCAAGGACGCTAAATGTTTTACCATCCAGCATGGTCATGTGAAATTCGTGCGTAATTGTATATGAGTTGGTAGTTGTTGGTTTAATTTTGTCTATTTAGTTTTTTACTTGATGGCTCTCTGATGTAATTAATTCGCTTGTTTCCTTTTCGCAAATAAGTTTTAAAGGCCGGCAATAGCGAGTTGAGGAAGGTCGTGGGTTTTTCCACAAAACTTTTGCTCCAAACTGAATTTGTAATGGTACAAGGCAAACTTCAAAAGGTGTTGGTCGAGCTTATTGGTTTCACCATTTTGAAACTTTTTCACAGCCCCATTTATGAACTGCAGTTAAAATTATTTTATTATTATTTTCTAAAAACTGGTTACCAAAAACCGAGAGTTTGCCTGTATAATTCGACTAACGGTATAATCGACTAAGCTTTGCAAAGTTGTTTCAGCTGAATAGTCTGAATAGTTCAAATTGCCTGGATAGCACATAACCTTAGCTGAATGCAACGTTTGGTAGCTCGGATATATATATCAGCATTCCTGTCCTTAGCACTACATCGCATTAGCTTGTATGTGTGCTTCGTGTAGCCTACATCCATATATAGAGCCAGAGCTTCTTCAGGTGAGTACGGATTTGGCAATTTTACAAGTGCGTCCAATGATCTTTTAATTTTTTGTCCTCCAGTCTCGTTTGTATTAAGTACTGTAACGATTTTTAATTAATTCCATTAATTCATCGCACGTGGTTTCGTTTACCAGACTTGACACTTTTCTGGTCTGTGCTTCATGGCAGAGATCAGCGATATCCTTCTTGGGTCGACCCATGTCTGAATTTGACGTAATACTATTCAAAAAGAGCGCATCATCAAGCCACTTCTGATTTTTTTTTTTCGAAAAGTGATTTGTTGTAATGGCATGCCTTCCATTTTTCTGTAAGCCTGCTCACAAAGTTTGTCAATTTCTTGGTAATTTCCTCGATATTCTTTATTGATAAGTTGCTGTTTTTTTTTTAAATTGTACCAAATATAAGTTCTTTTACAACTACAACTTTCTTTGCGGCGATATTTCCATCAAGCCAAGTGGTATACAGTAAGCGCTTTGGGACCGACATATCACCTAAAAAGTGTAATAGACTTAACAGATGGTCGTAGATGGCTACAACTTTGAACATGTTAACACCACAAAGACTCACACGATACATAAATGCTAATCATAGCTTGAATAAGATTGAATAACGTAAGTTATCGTCCAGAGATGTTAGTATAAGGCCCAAAACATACTTCAAACATTTTTTTTGACGTGACAACGTCTTATAAATCGATAGAGCCGGCTGCACGCACGAAAAAACATGACTCATTTGCCGTTACCTCGCTCATGTGTCGTTGCCTCTCTGACATGACGCATGTTTCGTTACCAAATTTATAAGGCATACTTTAAGGATGATACATAAAATCAGGAATATAATTTTCAGAAAAATAGCATTAGCTTAGCTATATTCCGTTATGAAATGGTGCTTAGGGATAACGAGTACTTACTTTCTTGCATAACATTAATAAATTCGGGCGCAGTCTTGGATCCAATCAATGTGAATACGGTGAAGCGAGACAAAAACGCATAAATCTTCGATGCTTTCAAGCTAGCAGGACGATTTGATGCTATTTTACTAGCTTATTATCCTAATTAAAAATTAGGCCGTACGACACAGGACTTTAGAAGTAAACACGCAGGTATGAGCGCTTTCTGATATGCAGAAATATGTCTCTTTCTTTAGGGACCTCTCATAATAAGAACAAATACAGCGAGTCATCCAGCTATATTTTGACGTGACAATGTATTATAAATCGATAAAGCCGGCTGCACGCACGAAAAAACATGACTCATTTGCCGTTACCTCGCTCATGTTTTGTTACCTTTGCTGTGAAGCGCAAGCGAGAGCGCGGTGTGAGCTCTATGCGAGTGTATTGGTGCAAATGCTTGCAGAGCAATACGCTATTGGTGTGAGCTTTATGAGAGTGTATTGGTGCAAGTGTTTTGTTCCTATGTTGAAATAATATGTTGTTGTTGTACAACAATATCTCTGCCTGCAAATGAGTATTGGTGCAGTGGCAGAGAAGCGGACAGTCGAGCCACTCAGCTCTGCTGTTTAACAACAAGAATGATGATGTTGAACACCCTATTAAAATATAAGTGCTGTTGTGGATATGTAGTTCCATAATATATATGAAATAGTTGCATATTTTGATATTTATAAGTTGGGAAATTACTAAAATAGTTTAATAATATTAAATAATTAATTTATTAATATGGAAAATAAGCTGGTTAGGGTATCCAACTTCATCATTCATCATTCGTCAAGTCCAACTATGTTTTGCTTCACACACACACGCACACACTAACAGACCAACATATCAGACTTCTTTAAGTAAGACTTCTAATTAGTACATTTACATGTTTGGATCGAGTATCAAGTGCAGTGAAAAGTGAATGTGGTGTCAATTGTTTAAGCAACGATAATTACAACGATAAAGGTAATGATTATTTCGATATTAATTATATATTAAGTGATATATTGTCGAATATTCGTGCTTTCATCATTAAAATGAATAGCATCGGTCCGCTAGTTTAGCGATTGTAGGTTATGCTTTAATTGACAAAATTAAGTGTCTGAAATAAGAGAACGCGGAACGAGCGACAAAGAAGCACAATCGGCCTTTGCGTTCGGCAGCGTTCGACATCCGTCTCTCTCCTACTTGAGTGAGCGATGCGTCTGCGTGGACAGCTGCTATACTATAGTAAATTTACATGTTTTGATCGAGTATCAAGTGCAGTAAAAAGTGAATGTGGTGTCAACTAGGTTTACGAAAATTTTAATGTTTCAAAATTTTAAATGTAAGATTTATAAACAATAATTTAATCATTGTTTATTCTTATAATGAATTATTTACAATTTAATTTAAAATTTGTTATAACATTTTACAATTAAATTTACAAAAATAATTAAATAACTAATTGAAAAAATTTAATTCTATTATTAAAATAATAAAATCAAAGTATAAATTTTAACGATTGAGTAGAAATTTAAACAATAAATTTTATTCAAGTGTTTTGTTGTATTTTTCTTAAGACGTTGTCACGTTCAACTATCGTCCGTAAACCAACTCTACAGACAACAATTTGTTTTTTTTTTTTCACACCCTTACAGTTAGATTTACTAAATTTGGTAAGAAAATAGCTATTGGTATCCCCCAAAAACTGCATTCAAAATTTTGGACCTCGCCCGCAGTTTGAAATCATAAATGCTTATACCTTCCAGAGCTTTTGAGCTATAGCAACCGAATTTGGTGCCAAGATAGGCAATGACATTCCCAAAAACACTGCATAAAAATTGTGGATGCCACGCCCACCCGTACCGCCCTAGCCACCACCAGCTACCCCAACGCCTCGTTAAAAACCGGAATGCGTGTATCTTTATCAGTTTTTAAGCTAGAATCACAAAAATTTTGTAGAAAGATAGCTGATAACAACCTTCAAAGATCTGCATAAAAACTTTGGATGCCAAGCCTACCAATATTGCCTTCCAGCCCCCAACCAATTAGAAACTATCATGCGTTTATATTTCCCAGTCTTTTAGCTAATGCTACCAAATTTGGCACCAAGTTAATTGATTATGTCCTCCAAAAAAACTGCACCAAAACTTTGGATGCACGCTCACGCATACCGCCTTAGCCGCCCCCAGCCGCCTAACCGCCTTGTTAAAAACGGGAATCTTTTAAGCCTGAGTCTCCAAATTCTGTAGGAAGATAGCTGGTGACATCTAAGATCTGTAGCAAGAATTTTAATGCCACGCCCCATCATCTCTTTGAAAACGGGAATGCGTGTATCGCTCTCAAAATAGAGTCACCAAATTTCTTAGATAGATAGCAGGTAACGACCCTCAAACTTTGGATGCCTAGCCCACCTATACCACTCCCAGCCCCCCCTCCCCCACCCTTAAAAAACTGGTATGCGTATATCTTTTAAGCCTGAGTCTCCAAATTTGGTGGTAACATCCCCAATTTTTTTTAAACGGATTTTCTTTTAAATAACGTTCTCGATAAATATTTTTTTTTTTAAACTGCTTCGTCATAGCTAGAAAAGTCTGATTGCGTCAAAAATATAAAACATTTTCATTCAACTATATGAAACTAAATCAAATATAAGGTGCATGTCATGACGAGCAAGAAAAGTAATGATGTTTTATTTTGGACCACCGTGTTTACAATAATCGTATCGATGATATCTATTGGAGTCTTTTCTGGACTTTATCATTCAATGGGCAAATTCAGGTCGATGTTGGTGTCCGTGTTTATAGTCTTAATGTTTCACTATCTAATCTGTGATCCTGTCAAGTTTGCATTGCTTTCAATTGACGCCGCTGTTTGGCCGACAGAGCAGCACACATTTTCTACGGACAAGGAGGCCAAACACCACAGTCGGCTTGATTATTTAAAACTGCGAATGCGAAGCTTACGTGGCCATATATATATTACAGAAAACCACCGTGACGAGAAGGTTAATTCCAACTACAAACATATTATTCATGATCTTTGGCTCTATGGCAGATATTTCGTTTTCGTTGTGTGCATGGTATTGGTAGCATGCGATGCAAATGCTTATTATACTAAGAAAAACATCGATCACCTTTTCACTTATAATCACACCATGTATTATGGCTTGAACGAGGTGTACGATGTTTCCGATATTTATAAATTTATCAAATCTTCGCTGGTAAACGCTTTCCACCCAGCCGATAATAGTACTGGTAGCTTATCGGTGTGGGTGCACGGTAAGCAAACAATGTTGCTAGGAGTTGTGCGGCTACGTCAATTGCGTTTGACAGCACAACATTATGGGATGAAAATGCCTCCCTTTTCCGGGGACTCGTTTATGCCTAGATGGAAATCGCCGTATTGGGATTTACTGTATTCGAAGATATATTGGCGTATCTACGAACCCTGGGTGCCTAGAAGATCGCACGACATTGAAAAATTTTTGATGAATTTCAATCATGAAGGTTATTATCGAAGCTACCCCGAGTTAAAAGGATATGTCGTCTTACTTGCTCGCAGCCGTCAAAATAGTCTAAGGGTATTGGAATATCTTTATGACCATAAGTGGCTTAATTACAACACTTCGGCGCTTTTTATAGACTTTGCGTTGTACAACACTGACGCAAGCATTTTGAGTGTATGCACGTTGCGTGTAGAGCAGACACCTTTTGGTAGCACTATACCTCATGTTAGTGTGGAGAGCGTTAAGCTATTGGAAAATTTAAACCAACTGTCAGATGTGGCGATTATTCTAAGTATGATTTATGTCATAGTGTTCATCCAGTTTTTTAAAGCACTTACAGTGAAACTTTGGTTTGAGCCAAGCGAAATCCATAATGCGTGGAACCAAATAGATATTGGCATATTTCTGCTTAATATTATTTTGCTGACACTTATATTTATTCGGGAAAGGATGGTCTCCACAATTCTTCAACACATTAAATTCGACAACAAAATGGATTTCGTTGAATTGAAACATGCGTCTCGCTTGCACATGATAATCCGAGTGTTGATTGGTTTTCTCATCTGTATAACAACATTACGACTGTGGAAGGTTTTGCAATTCTCCACTGTTTTTCAACTGTTTACACACACACTGCACATAGCGTGGAAAGCAGTGGCCAGTGTTGCCATTGTCATTTGCATATTTGTTATGGGCTTTGCAGTGGCAGCTTCTACAATCAACGGCAACAATAGTTTTCATTTTTTTCGGCTCAGCAAAAGCATTGTTAGTTGCATGTGCTTCGCATTTGGATTTAGTGTTGGTGTCCATCCAAAAGACTTATTTCATGGAGGAAAGTTTCTTGGAATTATATTGTTTGTGATATTAACGTTTGTAATTGCTGTGATGTTAATTAATGTTTTTGTATCGCTTATCAATGACTACTTCTCAACCGCCAAGGACCAAAGGGATACCCGGTATGTTCGTTGTATCAGTATTTTCCAGTTTTTTTATGCCGAGAGTGCCTTTTTTATTGAGTGGTGGCAAAGGTTTCGAGTATTTCGTAAATACTATCATCGTCGCGAGCGTACGGTTAGTGAATACATTCAACATCACTTAGACATGCTTGATAAATATAGACAAAAGTCGGAAAGTGTTCACACATTTGATACAAAGTTAAAGGTAGCACAGACGGATATGATTTTGGAAAATGAGCAATTTAGACAGCAACAGGAACGAATATATACAACTGGGGCGCTTTTAAATACTCAAATAGATGTTCTCAATACTTTGTTATACTTGGATAATGATAGTTGATCAATAAAAATATTACTCAAAAATAAAAAAATAAATTAGTGTTGGAACTCACGGGCAATGTGTTAACACTTGTTTGTTGGTGTGTTTGTACCTGCATTATTGCTATGAGAACATTTTCTTGAACAAAAATAATATGTTATTGATTTTGGGTTTACTTTTTGAAATTGGGACATCATTCGTCAGTTCATTCTCTTATTCAAGAAGTCCGCTATGTTAGTCTGTAAATATGCGAATGATAAATGTTGGATACTCTTATAATGTTGAAAGATGATATGTTTTTAAACTGTTTTTAGTTATTTGCTAATCAAAATAATCCAAAGATGCAATTATTGCAAATATATTCTATAACTACATATCCACAATAGCACTTATATTTTATAAGGGTATCCAAAATTCATCATTCGTCTAGTGCATTTATGTTTTGCTTCTTTTGTGAACCCACACAAACTCACACTTTTTATTATAGCTAATTTCAATTATTGACAACCCGTTATTCTCTATTATAACTAAATATATTTATAATTGCCAACCCAGAAACCCTGCACCTACAAATAAATAAGCTTGTACGTAATAGTATAATCATTTGTGGTTGTTTGTGGGCATAACATAAACAGCAGAACCGAGTGACTTCTTGGTTCTTAGCACAAACAAAACAAAGCGAATGCAAAGCAACAGACAAAGCGTTCGTCAATTCACGAGCGAGAGCTCGTCTTTTGCGACCACTTTTCTCTGCCGCAGCACCAATACCGTTCGTTTACAAGCAGAGACAATCGTTTTGCAACAACCACATACTATTTCAATTTTTGACTGTTTATCTGTGCGAGTTACAGCAACGAAATAACGCTGCGAGGAATGCATGTGAGAGAAGCATGCGGCAGAGAAGTTTGATAGTGTGTGACTTTTAATAGTTACGCTACAACGCGTATAGATGTTAACACATCAAAATATCGTTGCACAGAAATGTTCATTATATGGAAATTTCACTGTATATATGTAAATGTATAAGTTATCGATAACGAAACTACATATATTGGATAAGTCAGCCGTTTCTTCCACACTGCATCGTTGACTTTTACTATTAAAGCTTCTGTCGCTTTCTGATCGCAGAACAATGCTACTAGGTGTAATTTTTTACATTAGCTTATCAATGCACAACGGTCACAATGGGGTATAAAATCGAAAATGTAAACAAAGTTTTATTAAATTAAGACCCTAGTTGAATTAAAACTTTTTTGATGAGCTTTGTTGCAGCCCTGCTAATTTGGCATGCTCATTTAACAAGCTGATGACAGCCCTGGAACTTCCAAATAGGCGGGAATTTTTAGACAAGTTTTGATTTTGATATTTGTTTCATTCGAGTTAAAGTTGAAGATTATGAGTGGAAAAAACTATTTAATTAATATAATCGAAGGCGTTTCACTCAAAATTTTATTTAGTTAAATATTTTTACGAAACTACAAAATTGCATAGGCTGCATACTACCAAAACACTTTTTAACTAACTAACTCTGTCGCAGCAACAAAAAAATCCCTTAAAAAAGTAAATTTGGCTGTTTTCCTCGCACTCACATGTTCAAATCAGTAGGTACAGGCTCTCTCGGATGACACTACCTAATTAATTGTATCATGACTAAGCACAAACAAAACAAAGCGGATTCAAAGCAATACAAGCCTTCGTTAATTCACGAGCGAGACTTCGTTTTTTACGACTACTTTTCTCTGCCGCAACAACAATACTATCATATTCGTTTGCAAGCAGAGACAATTGTTGTAAAACAGCCACACACTATTTCAATTTTTGACTGCCTATCGGTGTGAGTTACAGCGGCGAAATAACGCAGCGAGTGTTGACGCAGAGAATTGACATTTGTGCCTTAACGCTACCCGCGCGTATAGATGTTAACACATACAAAAAAAAACAGGTGAAAAAGTTCCAGTCGGACGCAACCGACTGTGGTATACTCGTTACCAGTATTGAAACCGGTAAAAAGAGGCCTGATTGCAAAGGGGTGCAGATGCGGCAGGGGTGTACGCTGCCTTAAAGATTCACCGATGCAGATGGGGATGCCACCAGCTGTCTTCGTTCCAAATTTGGTGACTCTAGATTAGGTGGGCGTGGCATCCAAATTTTTGCTATAGACCTATATGGAATGTCAATTGCTATCTTCATACCAACCTTGGTGACTCTAGCTCAAAGTTTTTAAAGGATGTTGAAAGGGGGGCTGGGGGCAGATTGGATGGTCGTGGCATCCAAAATTTTGGTGCAGATCTTTGTGGAATGTCAATTGCTATCTTCATACCAAATCAGGTGACTCTAGCTCAAAGTCTGTAAAAGGTGGAGAAAGGGGGGCTGGGAGCGGTATGGGTGGGCGTGGCATCCACATTTTTGCTGCAGACCTAAGTCAATTGCTATCTTCATACCAACTTTGGTGCCTCTAGCTCAAAGTTTATAATAAGTGGGGAAAGGGGGGCGGAATGGGTGGGCGTGGCTCCCAAACTTGAATGCAGTTTTTTGGAGCTCGTTGCCAGCTAACTTCCAATTAAATTTGGGTGCTCTAGCTCCACAACTCTGGAAGATACACGCATTCGCGTTTTTCACGAAGCGTTGGGGTGGATGGGGACGGCTAGGGCGGTATTTGTGGGCGTGGCATCCAAACTTTTGATGCAGTTTTTGGTGGTCATCATCACCTATCTTGGCACCAATTTTGGTGGCTATAGCTCAAAAACTGTGGGAGATATAGGCTTATTTTTTTTAAATGATGGGAAAGGTGGCTGGGGCGGTATGGGTGGGCGGGGCTGAAAACTGTGATGCAGTGTTTTGGGGGTTGCTAGTAGCTGTCTGTCCACCAAAGTTGGTAGTTCTAGCTGTCAGGATTTGCGAAATATGTGGACTTATCGGTTATGAGTTATCGAATTTTTCGATTCGCCAGCCCCCCAGTTATCGTGGAACCCCCATAGATAAAGAGAATAGGAAAGTTTCAAGTCTCTAGCTTGAAGGGTGTGGAAAAAAGTTGCGAACATGCAGACGCACAGACGGACAGCGGACGGACACCATGACGGACATTTCACAAACATAATATACTCTTTACCTTCGTTTTTTACTGTACTAGATTTAGAAAGTGGATTTCACCATGTCAAGATACACTGCCTTTGTAACACCTGATGGCCAATTTGAGTACGTGCGCATGCCGTTTGGCTAATCTAATGGTCCCCCAGTGTTTGCTAGATTTGTATACTTTGTGCTGAAGGACTTGATCAATAAAGGCCAATTAGTGATTTATATGGACCACATATTAATCGCATCAAGTGACTTTGAAACCCATCTGCATATGTTGGAAGAGGCGCTTTATACCTTGCGAGTGAATGGGCTACGCCTCAAATTGTCTAAGTGTCGTTTTGCGCATACAGAGTTGGAGTATTTAGGGTATTTAGCAAACTCTTCCGGTGTCACTCCGATACCAGGTCCCCTTTAAGCTATAAAAAGTCTGCCGGAACCCCGGGATAGGAAAGAATTGGAACGCTGTCTGGGTCTTTTTTTTTTAATTCCGCCGTTTTGTACCCAATTTTGCTAAAATTGCTTATCCGCTGTCGCGCCTGCTGAAAAACGATGCACCTTAGGTTTTCTCCGATGAGTGTCTCGAATCCTTCCGAACATTGCAGTCCAAACTGATTGAGTCATGGGTGCTATCCATTTAGTTCAGCCGGTTTTGGAGCTATGCTCCTGCAGAAACAAACTGATGATAAGTTTTATCCAGTGTGCTACTTTTCAAAGAGCGCTTCCGCCCCAGAATTCAAATTACATAGCTATGAATTAGAAACTCTGGCTATTGTATATGCCTTAAAACGCTTTGAAACATACCTGAAGTTCATTCCTTTTAAGATAATTATAGATTGTAATTCATTAGCGCTAACCCTTAAGGCTTCGGCCACGCACTGAGCGATTAGCGACTGAGCGACTGAGCGACGCTCTCTCGAGCGATGTCAGCGAGCGATCGCTCTGGGTGAAGTGGCCACATGTCGAGCGACGTCGCTTAGGTTGTTTACTTATTAAAATGCCTTCATCAAAATTAATTATGAAAAGTTTGTGCAAGAGCCGTATTTTCCGTTACAGGCAATTAAAATATTTGCAAAAAAGAAGATTTGGTGTTCACCCTATAAACCAATTGAACAAGGTTGAGAGCTTTACAGATAAATTCAATGAACGGCTATCAACTGGCCGTAAATGTATTGAATGTGAGTTTGGTATGCTAAGGAAAAAATGGCGTATATTGCAAAAAGAAATTGAGACACAACTAAGCACAGCTATAAACATAATAAAATGTGCTTGCATTTTGCATAATTATGTAAGAGAGAGGGATGGAGATTCGGATCTTGATTACATAAACACAACAACAGAAATAAATGTTGAACTTATTGCTCCAAGAAGTGTTATTGGTACTGAAGAACATTCGCAATCCAATAGAAGCGGACAATTAGCAATAAATGTCAGAAATGAGTTAACTGAATATCTGTGGGATTTCAGTCATTAATTTTCATATTTGTCAATCAGTACCAATAACACTTCTTGGAGCAATTAGTTCATCATTTTTTTCTGTTTCTAGAGTTTTTTTTGTAAAAGCTGCATTTTCACCAAGGTATATTTCGTTAGTAGCTTAATAAATATATTTTAAGTGTTATTTAATAATAATATAATTGTGTATTTATTATCAATCACATATATATATATATATATATTATATATATATATATATATATATATATATATATATATATATATTTATATATATATATTTCATATCTTTTCTTAATACACCTTAAAAAATTAACTTTTCTGAACAATCACATATTACGCCTACTTCATTCCATTCCTTATCAGTAATTTTTTGTTTTTGTAGTCTTTATTTGTGTCATTCCATAAAACACAGCGGCCTTGAACAGCCGAAATTAAGCTTTCAGCACTGATTTTCTGCATTGCGTTCATATAATCGCTCAGCGACGCACTAAAAATTAGAACCGATTCTAGCGCTGAGCGACGTCGCTAAGTCGCTCACGATTTTCGCACGTCGCTCAACAGCTGCGTGGCCGCTCGTATGGAGTTTCATATGTTTTAATTTTTAACGTCGCTCGAGAGACTGTAGTAGACTAGTAACTTCTGCATATGTGGACGATGTGAACCTAGATTTCCTACTACAACTGACGCAAAACCGTGATCTAGAAATTGTCAAACTTCGAAGTACCTTGGAGAACCAAGCGGTTGCTGGTTTTGAAATGCAAGATGGTGTCGTGTATCGCCGATCACCGACTGACGTACTTCAGCTTTATGTCCCAGCCGAAATGATTAACAGTGTTATACGAACAGTGCATGAGAAATTAGGCCATCTGTCCATTGAGAGGTGCACACAAATTAAGAAGCCTTATTGGTTTCCATATATGAAATCTTACGTTAATAATTTTATTAGAAACTGCCTAAAATGTATCTTTATGTAAGGGAGAAGCCCTAGTGACGGTCATAGCCCTTAAATAGGTCAACCGGAATATTTTGGCGAGTTTTGATGCTAGCGGGGTCTAATCACTGTGATTGATAGCTCTTAGTGCCGGCTTGCTTTTTATGTAGTCTACTGGTGTTTATACTAAGTTTTTGATGCACCAGAGACTAAAATTAAAATACCGATATTTCGACGTAAGCTTTGTAACTTTTCAACGCGTTGGAATTGTATTATTTCAAGTTTCAGCAAAGGGAAATAAATAATTTTCTTAATCGTTTTTTCTTGCCCTTTCATAATCTGTAATCCAAAATTTTTTCTGTTCAATATTTTGGGTTTAACATTAATAAATGTAAAATTATGTTTCTGCGTGTTCTGGTCACATACGATGTGATACACTTTAACACTTATCGATATTTGTATCGACTATCGTATCACTTTGCATCTCTCGCGTTGCTCTTAATCAGAAAATCATAATTTCAAAATATCTGAAAATTCTTCAAAATTTGTTCAGTGAACCAAAATTCACATTTGATAAGTAGAAAAGCCGCAAAAGCCGAATTTCAAAATTGTGTCAAATTCACACAAGGAACAGAAGCGTGTTGACTTAAGAAGAATAGAAAAATTTTATTATTATTTAAGGTGGGTATCCAGTACAGCGCAAAAAAAATTTTTCATACAAAATCGTCGCAGCAGGAATTGTTTTTTTTTGGCTACGTGTGTTCTAGGTATCCAGCAACGTAGCAAAAAATACTAAACTGCTTATCGATAGTATCTATTTATTTAATATGTACACACTGGCGCTGGTCGCAGGAAATACCAAATCATAAATCTTTTTGTGCCCAGGCCAGCAAACACATTTTGTAAAACGTTTATAAAAACTTATAAATAATAATGGAAAGAAAAACGGGTGGAAAATTTTAGTCACGAGGGGAAGATTTTGCTTATTAAATCTGTCGAGTCGCGACCATGCCTTTGGAGGTTGACAGAAAAAAAAAACATTTTGACTTTATTTCGGTGAGACAGGCATGGGAAAGTATTGACACTGCAACAAAATATTCTACCAACAACGGAATAAGCATATTCGCACTATTTATCTTTCATTTTTTATTTTGTGTTTGTGGGTTTGTTTACTTTTTAAATTTGATGCCTTAGTGTGACCAGGTATCTCTTAAGCTATATAGGGCAAAATGCCATATTTTTACCACAAATTAGTGGACTATGGTCACACTATAAAATCTTGTGCCCACGCTTCCAAAATATATCACAAATTCCTGCCAGGAATTTTTTATTGTACTGGAACCGGACCTTAAGTTAAAACAATGTTAAATGAATTTGTTATGATTTGCAAGAAGAGCAAGAAAAGGTTTTATTAAGAAAAATGAAGAAAAATTAATAAAATGAATTTATTATGAGTTGGCATAAAACTTGACTTAATTTTTTGTAGATTTGCTTAAAAGTTTGCGCCCTTTTTAATAGCAACATGACACAATTAAGACAGATAACGCATTGCGCAGATGACGTCACATATGATGCATATAACCAAGGCAAATATTCAACACATGCATTGTGACGTCATCTGCGCACAACATAAACAAGTTTCTGGGCAATCTAAAAATTTATTGTTCTTGTGTGTGCGATGTTGAGCGTGCGATGCATAAATCGATACTTTAATCGATACATCGCTGCATCGCTGGCGATACTGTTTTTTACGAGTAATAAATTTTAATAAATTATTAAATTCGGTTGTTTTTGAGTGTTTAATTGCATAAAATACAAAAGCATAAATAAAAACAATGATTTGGCATTTTATTTCATTTTATTGGCTCTATTTTGACAAGATTAAGGGGAGTGACTACTACAGGGGCACTTTATCGAAAATCGTGATTTTGACTTTTTTCATCAAATCCTATATATCTTTAAAAAAAACGAATGAAATGTGTATAATGCCTTACACTGATCGATGGGCAATTGAACTAGCTTTCCTACGATACCAACAGCTAAGCTTTACGTTGATTTCTGACAATTTAATATCCCAAAAACCTTAGGGGTGTTCACTATTAGGGCTTCTCCCTTACTTTAAAAAATCTCACCCCCATGCCGTTAATTTTGAAGAAGCTGATTTCGTCGTTATCAAAATTGTTGATACGACGCACAGTGGGCCATTTGAGTTTTTTCATATCAAAAATCATAACTTTTGAACCAAATGAGATAATCGAACAATTTAAAAAGCATATGATAGATAATTAATCAACCTATAAAATGAGCGTTTGAAATTAATTCTACGATTTTTCTGTGCCTATTTATGGGTATGCAAAGTTGAAATTTGTGGAAAAATCAACTTTACGGGACGGAAAAAAAATATTTTTTAAATTTTTTGATTTTTATTGTTTCGTTTTAATGGTTTTTATAATCTAAAATTAATATTAAAATAATAAAAATAATTTTTTTTTTTTTTTTTAATTTTTGTAAAATATTCATCACAATCCGTAAAAGATGGTATATCTAAAAGAGAAATCATCTCTGAACTATAAGTATTTTCTAATTCTTTTCGTGACTTAACATGCCTCAGTGATGAAATTAGTGGATCTGAAGATGCTGCTAACATGTTGAAGAGGTCCTCATTTTGTCTCACCCTTGAAGCTTTGAAAGTGTTAAGCAATCTGTATTTTTTATAAAACTTATTAAGGGACTCTTGTGCTTCTTCAGAGAGCTCTCCAATTGGCAAAGACTGATACTCAATTATATCCTTGCCATGCGCCAATATTTTATGGACTGTCGGGGTCAACTTTTTCTGCGGATATAATTCTGCTAAAAGTGATGCAGTTTTTGAAGCATATTCTCCATATTTGGCAGAATCAACTTTTTCCTTGCAGTTCAAAACATTTAAGATCGTTCCCAATCTCTTAACGATTTGGTTGTTTATCCCTGTGATTTGAGTTACAGCTTCATCATTCTCAAAAAATAAGGTCAATTTATGCAATTTGGGTACTTGGCACGTGTCCGAATAAGATTTGTGCCTACCTGAATGGGATGTGTGACTAGTTGTACGCCAACGCAATTTCTGTATTCGGTGCGTACCTGGTAATTTATTTGTATATCCTGTAACTGCACCTGAATTTAGGGACCAGGATTTGACAAATGATCTCAGGTAAGCATTACAGAACGAAAACAAAAGCAGTATCTCACATAACGAACGTAACAACAACAACAAAATGGGTTTTCACGGTTATATGTCATAAATTGCCCAAAAATGCATGCAATACATTTTTTTCCTATGACTTTTTTCACTTATTTTACATTTAAAACAAGTGGAAACGTTGCAGTCGGACGCAACCGACTGCGGTATACTCGATACCAGTATTAAAAATTTTGATGCCCATCCATGTGGGATGTTAATTGCTTTCTTCATACCAAATTTGGTGACTCTAGCTCGAAGTTTGTATAAAGTGGGGAAAGGGGGGCTGGGGGCGGTATGGGTGGAATTGCATCCAAATTTTTGATGCAGATCTTTGTGGAATGTCAATTGCTATCTTCATAACAAATTTGGTGACTCTAGCTCAAAGTTTGTAAAAGTGGGGAAAGAGGGGCTGGGGGCGGTATGGTTGGGCGTGGCATTCAAATTTTTGCTGCAGATCCTTGTGGAATGTCAAATGCTACCTTCATACCAAATTTGGTGACTCTAGCTCAAAGTTTGTATAAAGTGGGGAAAGGGGGGCTGGGGGCGGTATGGGTGGAATTGCATCCAAATTTTTGATGCAGATCTTTGTGGAATGTCAATTGCTATCTTCAAAACAAATTTGGTGACTCTAGCTCAAAGTTTGTAAAAGTGGGGAAAGGGGGGCTGGGGGCGGTATGGTTGGGCGTGGCATTCAAATTTTTGCTGCAGATCCTTGTGGAATGTCAAATGCTACCTTCATACCAAATTTGGTGACTCTAGCTCAAAGTTTGTATAGGTGGGGAGGGGGGCTAGGGTGGGGGCGGTATGGTGGGCGTGGCATCCAAATTTTGCTGCAGATCTTGGAATGTCAATGCTACTTCATACCAAATTGGTGCCAGATAGTGATGATGACCCCCAAAACTGCATCAAAAGTTTGGATGCCACGCCCACCAATACCACCCTAGCCGCCCCCATCCACCCCAACGCTTCGTCAAAAACGGGAATGCGTGTATCTTCCAGAGTAGTGGAGCTAGAGCCACCAAATTTGGAAGGAAGATAGCTGGCAACAACCCCAAAGAATTGTATCAAAGTTTTGGAGCCACGCCCACCATTGCCCCAGCCCCCCGCATTTGACTCAGAAACCTATATCCCACGTTTTTAGCTGGAGTCACCAATTTGGTGCCAGATAGTGATATGACCCCAAAAACTGCATCAAAGTTTGGATGCCACGCCTACCATACGCCTAGCCACCCATCTGCCCCAACGCTTCGTCAAAACGGAATGCGGTATCTCCAGAGTAGTGGAGCTAGAGCCACAAATTTGGAAGGAGATAGCTGGCAACACCCAAAGAATTGCATCAAGTTTGGAGCCTTGCCCACCATCCGCCCCCCTTTCCCCACCTTATACAAATTTGAGCTAGAGTCATCAAATTTGGTATGAAGATAGCAATTGACATCCCACATGGATCGGCAGCAAAAATTTGAATGACACGCCCACCCATACCGCCCCCAAGCCCCATAGCCCCCCTTTCACCACCTTTTACATGCTTCGAGCTAGAGTCACCAAATTTGGTAGGAAGATAGCTGACAACGACCCCCAACAATCTGCATCAAAGTTTTGGAGCCACGCCCACCCATTCCGCCCCCAGCCCCCACGCATTTTTAAGTCAAAAAAGCCTATATCTTTTACAGTTTTTGAAAAAAGAGCCACCAAATTTGGTGCCAAGATAGGTGATGATGACCCCCCAAAAACTGCATCATCAAAATTTGGCTGCCACGCCCATCCATTCCGCCCCAGCCGCTTTTTCCCCACTTTTACAAGCTTCGAGCAAGAGTCACAAAATTTGGTATGAAGATAGCAATCGACAACCCACAAAGATCTGCATCAAAAATTTGGCTGCCACGCCCACCCATTCCGCCCCAGCCCCCCTTTCCCCACTTTTATAAGCTTTGAGCTAGACACAAAATTTGTTATGAAGATAGCAATTGACATTCCACAAAGATCTGCATCAAATATTTGGATGCAATTCCACCCATACCGCCCCCAGCCCCCCTTTCCCCACTTTATACAAACTTCGAGCTAGAGTCACCAAATTTGGTATGAAGATAGCAATTGACATCCCACATGGATGGGCATCAAAATTTTTAATACTGGTATCGAGTATACCGCAGTCGGTTGCGTCCGACTGCAACGTTTCCACTTGTTTATTTTGTGTTTGTGTGTTTGTTTACTTTTTAAATTTGATGCCTTAGTGTAACCATGTATCTCCTAAGCTATATAAGGCAAAATTCCATAATTTTACCACAAATTAGTGGACTATGGTCACACTATAAAATCTTGTGCCCACGCTTCCAAAATATATCACAAATTCCTGCCAGGAATTTTTTATTGTACTGGAACCGGGCCTTAAACGGAAAAGAGAGCGAGTGGCAGAACCACACTTATCCGATAAATCTTAATACTAACATCGATATCTTAATACTAGCTTACGATATATCGGTATACCCGACATGACATAACATAAACGATCGATAGGAATTACATAGAAATACCTCACACAATAAATATTTTACAACTCGGCCGTCCTGACAGGGAATCGACCTCGATTCCACCTACTCTAGATCATAAAGGGCTTGGAGCCATACCCGACGGTGGGTGTTGGCTGCGGTCAGACATCAAAGCACAATTTTAATCAGGAGTAAGCCACAATTTTAGTTTAGATGACTCCAGCACACCGTCATACGGAAGATTACATACCGATCATTCGGGAGTTTCTTATGAATGACATAGGGACCACGGTATCGCTTAATGATTTTCTTGTTCACGCCAGCCGTCGCACAGTGGCGCCCGTAGAACAAGTCAAGTGTCAAAAATTGCATGTGCCTCTAAAAAATATTGAATGAACCTACTTTATAGGAAATTTTCCAGCGATTTCAAATCTGCAATCCATAATGTAACCGGATTTTTCGTTTAGAAGATATAGCTTTTCAAAGTTGTCTGATTTTTTGTGTTACATAAAAATCACAATTTTAAGGTAATTTGGTCGGCTTTGAGATACAATATCTCAAAAACTAAGTTACGGATCGTCATTATTTTTGGTTCTATTGATAGATCTATTTATTAAGAAAAGAATAAAAAAAAAATATACTGTTTGCTTTGCGTTTGGCCAGGCAATTCAATATTTACCAACTATCTACTTTTTCACTATTTCTCAACTTTGACGGAAAATAAAAAAAATTATATCACATTATATCGGCTATTTTTTTAAATTCATTTCTTTGATTATTCCTCTATTAAATGCAAAAAGTTTCATGTGCCCGTTTTTGCCCCTTTTTTATACTCGATACCGAAGGTAAAGAGTATATTGGGTTTGTGCAATGTCCGTCATGGTGTCCGTCCGTCTGTCCGTCTGTATGTTCGCAACTTTTTTCCACACCCTTCAAGCTAGAGACTTGAAACTTTCCAATTCTCATTATCTATGGGATAGTAAATTAAAGTGTCAAGATGGGGGTTCTACGCTAACTGAGTGGCTGGCAAATCGATATATTCGATAACTCAAAACCGATAAATCCTCATATTTCGCACATCCTTACAGCTAGAACTACCAAATTTGGAGGGAAGGTAGCTAATAGCAACCCTAAAAAAACTGCATAAAAATTTTCGAGCCACGCCCACCCATTCCGCCCCAGCCCCCCCCGCAATTTAAAGTCAAAAAAGCCTATAGCTCCCACAGTTTTTGAGCTAGATCCCCCAAATTTGGTGCCAAGATAGGTGATGATGACCCCCCAAAAACTGCATCAAAAGTTTGGATGCCACGCCTACCGATACTGCCCTAGCCGCCCCCATCCACCCCAACGCTTCGTCAAAAACGGGAATGCGTGTATCTTCCAGAGTTGTGGAGCTAGAGCCTCCAAATTTGGTAGGAATATACCTGGTAACGACCCTCAAAAAACTGCATCAAAGTTTTGGAGCCTAGCCCATCCATTCCGCCCCCCTTTCCCCACCTTATACAAACTTTGAGCTAGAGTCACCAAATTTGGTATGAAGGTAGCATTTGACATTCCACAAGGATCTGCAGCAAAAATTTGGATGCCACGCCCAACCATACCGCCCCCAGCCCCCCTTTCCCCACTTTATACAAACTTTGAGCTAGAGTCACCAAATTTGGTATGAAGATAGCAATTGACATCCCACATAGATCTGCAGCAAAAATTTGGATGCCACGCCCAACCATACCGCCCCCAGCCCCCTTTCCCCACTTTATACAAACTTTGAGCTAGAGTCACCAAATTTGGTATGAAGGTAGCATTTGACATTCCACAAGGATCTGCAGCAAAAATTTGGATGCCACGCCCAACCATACTGCCCCCAGCCCCCCTTTCCCCACTTTATACAAACTTCGAGCTAGAGTCACCAAATTTGGTATGAAGGTAGCATTTGACATTCCACAAGGATCTGCAGCAAAAATTTGGATGCCACGCCCAACCATACTACCCCCAGCCCCCCTTTCCCCACTTTATACAAACTTCGAGCTAGAGTCACCAAATTGGTATGAAGGTAGCATTTGACATTCCACAAGGATCTGCAGCAAAAATTTGGATGCCACGCCCAACCATACCGCCCCCAGTCCCCCTTTCCCCACTTTATACAAACTTCGAGCTAGAGTCACCAAATTTGGTATGAAGATAGCAATTGACATCCCACATAGATCTGCAGCAAAAATTTGGATGCAATTCCACCCATACCGCCCCCAGCCTCCCTTTCCCCACTTTATACAATTTTCGAGCTAGAGTCACCAAATTTGGTATGAAGATAGCAATTAACATCCCACATGGATGGGCATCAAAATTTTTAATACTGGTATCGAGTATACCGCAGTCGGTTGCGTCCGACTGCAACGTTTCCACTTGTTTATTTTGTGTTTGTGTGTTTGTTTACTTTTTAAATTTGATGCCTTAGTGTGACCATGTATCTCCTAAGCTATATAAGGCAAAATTCCATAATTTTACCACAAATTAGTGGACTATGGTCACACTATAAAATCTTGTGCCCACGCTTCCAAAATATATCACAAATTCCTGCCAGGAATTTTTTATTGTACTGGAACCGGACCTTTATGTATAAGTTTTTATAAACGTTTTACAAAATGTGTTTGCTGGCCTGGGCACGAAAAGATATATGATTTGGTATTTCCTGCGCCCAGCGCCAGTGTGTACATATTAAATAAATCGATACTATCGATAAGCAGTTTAGTATTTTTTGCTACGTTGCTGGGTACCTAGAACACACGTAGCCAAAAAAAAACAATTCCTGCTGCGACGATTTTGTATGAAAAATTTTTTTTTCGCTGTACTGGATACGGACCTTTACCCTGACGAAAAACACACGCATATGCGACGCCCGAAAAGAATCAATAATAAGAGAAGCCATCACGAATATTTAAATAAATAATAAAGTGCATTACACTATTCAATTTTATACCAAGTCTATAAGCTTTTTATACACTTAACCCATAAAATGGGTAAAAGGGTATAATGGTCTTGTGCAAAAGTATGTAAGAGGCAGAAGGAAGCATCTTCGACCCTATAAAGTACATATATTCTTGATCAGCATCAACAGCCGAGATGATATAGCCATGTCCGTCTGTCCTTCTTTCTGTCCGTCTGTCCGTCAGTATGAACGCGTGGTTCTCAAAGACTACAAGAGCTAGAAACTTCAAATTTTGGATATAAGTTCTCCTATACCATGAGCAGGACAAGTTTGCTTCAAATTATCGATAACTATTCTGGTTTACATATGGTATCGATAACAAAAAATATCGAATTTGGAAATTGTAAAAATTAGGATTGAAATAATGGGTAACGATAGAATTTTTCTGAAAATTTCGTCCATATCGGTTAAGAATCACCGGAGATACCTAGTAATTTAATCGATTGAAGTTAAGTCAGTATGCCAAAGTCTTTTATATACTTGATACATATATTTTTTGCAACTGGGTTCAGGGTATAATCTAGTCGGGCTCTCCCGATAACAGCCTCTTTACTTGTTCAATATTGTATCTTATATCAACATTATCCATACTGATCTTTGAAAACTGTCAAGATTCAGGTACTTTTTATAAATGTGTGTGTGTATTTACAAACGAAGCAATACAGAATTGCTCTAGACGAATCATAATGTTGGATACTTTTATAAAGTTGGAAGATGATATGTTATTAAACTGTTTTTAATTATTTCTCAATTGTGGGCTAACGCCAACCTTTGCTAATCAAAATAACCAAAATATGCAATTACTGCAAATATATTCTATAACTTCATATACACAATAGCACATATATTTTATTAGGGTATCCAACATTCATCTATCGTCTAGTGTATTTCTTTTGCTTCTTTTTTGAACTCACAATTTGTTTCTTTTGTGAATGCACACAATCTCACACTTTTTATTATAGCTAAATTTAATTATTGCCAACCCATTATTCTCTATTATAACTAAATATATTAATAATTGCCAACCCAGAAACCCTGCACCTACAAATAAATATGCTTGTACGTAATAGTATAATCATTTATGGTTGTTTGTGGGCATAACATAAACAGCAGAACCGCGTGACTTCCTGGTTCTAAGCACGAACAAAACAAAGCGAATGCAAAGCAACAGACAAAGCGTTCGTCAATTCACGAGCGAGAGTTCGTCTTTTACGACCACTTTTCTATGCCGCAGCACCAATACCATCATATTCATTTACAAGCAGAGACAATTGTTGTACAACAACCACATACTATTTAAATTTTGGACTGCCTATCTGTGTGAGTTACGACAGCGAGTTACAGCAGCAAGCTACGCATGTGAGTTACGGCAGAGAAGTTTGATAGTGTGTGACTTTTAATAGTCACGCTAACGCGCGTATAGATGTTAACACATCAAAAAATGTTTGATTGGCATAAGGCCGGCCGCACACTGGAGCCAACAAAACGTTTTTGTTGGTCTTTGTTGGCCCGACAAAAAAAAAACTTATTTTTATATCAAACACCAAAACCAACACCTTTCGACAAGCATTTTGTTTTCGACATTTGGTTGGCTTCGGTGTGCGATACAATCAAACATAATTTGTAGTATTGTTCAAAGTGTCATATGATTCGGCCGAAGTTATTTTTGTAGAAGGCCAACATAATTTCAGCCAACAGCATTCGACAAAATAAAAGCATTTGTTGGGCTTTGCTTTATGCTGTGATGCTTGTTTGATTCAGTGTGCGCAGCTCCATAAGCAACAGTGTAATGTTCGTCACGAACACTTGTATAAAGATGTTGGTTGGGTTCGGTGTGCGCAGCCCCCATGAAACTCTTTAGAAAAACGGCTTTCGACAATGTTCGCTCCCAACAAATGTTATGTTTTTTTGTTTGTCGGTCTTGGTGTGCGGCCGGCCATAAGAAGCAATGGATTCATGTTCGGTTCGACAAAAAAAACGCTTAAAGAAGTTTTGTTGGCTCCGGTGTGCGGCCGGCCTTAGTCATTCTCTGTTGCTTCATAAATTAAATACTTTTGGATTTCCATCAAAACTTTTATTTTGGCTTTCGGAGTACACAAAAAGTTGTTTTTAAATCATCTGTATCTAAACTTATTTTTGTTACCTCTGTGTTCCCCAGGGAAGTCATCTTGGACCTTTGCTATTTAATCTGTTAATTAACGATCTTTTTATGTATATATATTTGCTGATGATGTGAAGCTATGTCTCACCTAAAATGAAGCTTCTCTTTGTAACTTGCTATAGTCGGATTTAGGTGCATTGTCTTCCTGGTGTCGTTTTAACTTACTCAATTTAAATTGTTCAAAATGTAGAGTCGTGTCTTTTTGTAGAAGTTCCCCTCATACTGCTCGCTACTTGCTTGTTGCTTCACCACTTGACCGCGTGTTTGAAATGAAAGATTTAGGCATTATTCTTGATCCTTAATTAAAGAATGACTCTCATATTTCGTCGATGGTCAAAAAGGCAATTAATGTCATTGGTTTCATCAAACGGTGGTCGAAAGATTTTAACAATCGCTACACCACTAAAACGCTTTATACATCCCTAGTATGTCCCATCCTGGAGTATGGATCTTGTGTGTGGTCCCTACAATACTTGGGCAGAATTGAAAGTGTGCAGAAGAAATTTCTTCTATTTTCCCTTAGAAGTTGTAACTGGGTTCCTGAAGTTGACTTAGCTCCGTATTCAAATAAACTCCTTTTGATAAATCTTCCCTCCCTGTTAAACCGTAGAGCTATGCATGGAATATTATTTAATACTAACCTACTAAATGGTGAAATCGACTCATCAGTTCTTTTAAGTCGAATTAAATTTACTGTTCCGATTAGAGCTACTCGTAACTTTTTACCCCCAAGCCCTTATTCTATTGTCTCCTTAGAGGCCTCAATTCCAGTGTTGCAACTTCTATCCGTCGCAACGGTGTAAAACACAAAAATAGAATAATAGGCATTTATTTTCAAACTTCTTTTCTTGGTACGTATTAACGTATTGGTTCATGATTCAATTAACCGAAATTATTTAACATAAATGTAATCACGTAGAAAATGAATTAACAAATGTAATTAAATAAATGAAGTAATAATTTATTTTTTCGTGTTTTCGTCTGATCGTGTCGCTTTCTGCCTTCTGACTCTCTGACTATTCACGATCGTGACCTTAGGTGCTTCACAACACTAACTTAATCTTATCGATACTTCGATATTCCAAATTCAAATGGTATTTCCTATCACTATAATATTTCTAAGCGCTAAAAATTAAATTCAATTTCATCACGCAACATACCACCCACCGTAAAACTACCCTGTAGATTTACCTAAAACATCTAACCTGGCTAACTTTGAAACGGGACGTCGCAAAATTCCATTTGCTGTCTGAACTTCTGCAATTCTCACCTGCCCATCAGCAGCTTGTAAGGGCTCTACGACCACTCCCTTTTTCCAACTTCCCCTTGGCTGATTGTCTTCGCATATTATGACTAAGTCACCTTTCTGTAATGGTTTAATTGGACTAAACCATTTAGTACGTCGTGTCAGTGTCGGCAAGTACTCCCTTACCCAACGCCGCCAAAATGTATTCTTTAGTTGCTGGGCAATTCTATATTGTTTCTGAAAACGGAAATCGCCGTAGTCGCCCGGTGCTTGAGTAGAATTGGCCGTACCCAACAAAAAATGATTCGGTGTCAATGGTTCCGGATTATCAATTGTTACTGGCACATGAGTCAATGGTCTGCTGTTAATGATGTTTTCGGCCTCAATGAGCAAACTTCTCAAGGTTTCCACCTGTGGTGCCTTTTCTTTCAGCGTAACTGCCAAAATCCTTTTTGTAGATCTAACTAGTCGCTCCCAGCATCCTCCTGAGCTTGGGTTAGCTGGGCAGTTAAACTCCCATTGTATTCCCTTGTTAGCCATCTCGTTTTCAATGTAGTCCCAATCAAATAAGTCTTTGACCTTTTTTATCGTTCTGTCTGCTCCAACGAAATTTGTTCCCATATCTGATCGTATTTTTACTGGGATGCCTCTCCTGTTTACAAAATTCCTTATACATATGATGCACGCGTCTGTAGAAAGATCTGCTGCGAGTTCAAGGTGAATAGCTCTGACGGTGAGACATGTAAATAAAGCTACCCATCGTTTTTCATGGCGTCGTCCGATAGTCACCATTATGGGTCCAAAGTAGTCGAGACCGACAAATGAAAAAGGTCTTAAATATGGTGTGACTCTATCCTTAGGTAGTTGTCCCATTTGTGCGTTGATCGGCCTGGCGTTCTCATTTTTACAATATTGGCATTTCGCTTTTGCTCCTTTGACAGCCTTTCGCAGGTTTATAATCCAAAATTTTCGTCGTATTTCATTTACGATCAGTTCTTCATTTTGATGGTGATACTTCTCGTGGTAAAACTGTAGAATGAGATTTGTTAAATCATGCTTGCATGGAAGAATTATTGGCTCGCGAGCTCTTTTAGGAAGTATCGTCGCGTTGTCGAGTCTTCCATATACGACGAGAAGGCATCGCTCGTCTAGTTTAGGTGACAATGATTTTATCGTGCTGCTGCTTGATACAAAGCCATTTTTCTTGATGTCATCAATTTCCTGGGCGAATACTAATCGCTGAGCCAATTTACACAGAGTTATTTCTGCCATTTGCAAATCAAACGAGGTCAAACCAATTGACTGCATCCTCTTATTTTGTTTAACTATCTGAATAAATTTTAACACCCAGCCCATAGTACGTTTCAGACGCAAATAGTTCGAAAATCTTTTAATGTCAATAACTGATCCAGTGTTCGTAGCTAGTACACTCTTTTTTATTTCTAGTGAGTCGTCCTGGATGAAACTACTTTGCTGCTTTGGCCACTCAAACTCTTCTTTTAGAAGAAAGTTTGGTCCCTCAATCCATATATTTTTTGGGTCGTAGTTATAGTTCTTGCAGGTTTTTGTTGCTTTATCCGCTGCATTTAAGCTTGATGGCACCCAGCGCCAATCATTCTCGGACGTGGTGTCCAATATCTCGCTGATCCTGTGAGCTACGAACTGTTTATACATTCTTTGATCAGATTTTATCCAAGACAAAACGGTGAGCGAATCCGACCAAAATACTGTGCGCGAAACAGAAGCAGTATGGCATTCCAGGATAGAGCTTCTCAAACGTGTACCCAAAACCGCCGCTTGTAGCTCCAGCCTCGGCACCGATAGCAACTTCAAGGGAGCACATCTTGTTTTTCCAGCAACAAAAATCAGTTCGACGAATCCGTCGCATTTCAGAAGCCAATACGCAACTGCCGCAAATGCTTGCTCGCTGGCATCCACAAATACATGAAGCTCCATTTCAGCTTTCAAAAATGTTTCAGAATAACAGCGACGTATTTTAAGTAATTGAACGTTTTTTAATTGATGAATCCATTGCTTGAATCTTCTAAATAGTTCAGCTGGTAGTAGTTCGTTCCAGTCAATTTTAGCGCGCCAAACGTCTTGCATAAGTATTTTTCCATAAAGCATTAAGTCCGAAAGCATACCAAAGGGATCAAAGACAGACATAACTAGACTTAGCAACTGCCTTTTCGTGGGACATTTTAAGCCTTCCGCTATCTCTTTGTCTACTCTGTTCATTTTTAAATCGAACACAAACTGATCACGTTCGCTGTCCCAGTACATTCCCAGTACCTTGTCCATGGCCTTTCTTTCCATTTTTATAGATGCTTCAACCGCACAACTGCTTTCACCATTTAAGGCCTTCAGGACATTACTAGAGTTCGAAACGAATCCTCGCAGGTTAAAATTTGCCATTTGGTGTATTCTTTTTACTTCTTTGCTTATGTTATAAGCTTCTTTTCGTTGGGGAAACTTGCTACGTAGTCATCTACATAATGCTTTTCTTGTATAGCTTTTATGACCTGTTCTCGGTTTTTATCTGCTTTCAGAGCATTTACATTTTTGACGTATTGCGCACAGCAAGGGGAACAAGCCGCTCCGAATATCATTACTTTCATTTTGTAAACATCCGTTTCTTTACTTGTATCAGTGCGTCTCCACAAAAAGCGCAATGAATCTTGGTCCTCGTCTATAACACGTACTTGTAAGAACATCTCTTTAATGTCAGCGACGACGGCAATTTTCCTTCTCGAAACTGGTACAGTATTTGGCATAACGATGGATTTTCATCCGGTCCTTTCAAAAGATTCGTGTTAAGCGAAACTCCCTCGACAACAGCAGCAGCATCAAAGACTAATCTCATTTTTTTTGGTTTATTGACGTTATAAACGCCAAAGTGGGGCAAGTACCAGGTCCTGGGACTAGTTTTCTCAGCTTCTTCTTTAGACAATTTCACTGCATACCCCTTTTTACAAAATCTTTTATTGCATTCTCATACTCTTCTCGTTGGTTAGAGTTTCTAATCTTTCTTTCTACAGCTACTAACCTTCTCATTGCCATACCATAACTATCTGGTAGCACTAGTTCGTCGGCTTTCCAAAGTAATCCAGTCTCATACGCGCCAGAAAGATCCTTTGTCGTTTCTGCTAACAATCGTCGTGCCCTTGTTATTTTCGTTGATTCCAGTATTTTTACAGGTAGCTTAACACCAAAATTTTCGGTTGCAAAGTAATCAGACATCATCTCATCAAACTGGTCCTTCGTTTCCTTTTCTCCTATATCCGTATGAAATATGACTGAAAGTCGGGCCGACTCTTTGAACTTTTGCGTTGATCCATATACGTGCCAGCCCAGTGACGTTCTTGCTGCAACTAAGCAATTATTAATTTGAATACTCTTACTTATTGCTAGCAGGTGACAATTATTAATCCCAATAAGGAGCATTGGATCTACGTTTTTATATCCCTTTATCGGTAAGTTTTTCAGTTTAGGAAATTCCTTTCTCATATCCTCAATGTCTATTGACTGAAGTGGCAACTCCATGCTTGGAACTGTGTTGCCCGATAATCGAAGCCATATTTTATTACTATTTTGAGCCCGTATTCTTAATTGACATTTCATTGATCTGACTTCAGTAGCGCGACTGCCGATCCAATTGAGCGTAAGATTTTCCTTATATGCTTGCACACCTAGCTTCTTTGCTAGGTCCTCGTTAATCAAAGTGGCGGATGATCCATCGTCCAAGAAAGCAAAGGTTTCCCAAATCTTATTGTTAGGTCCCATGATCTCAACAGGCAATACTTTAAATAACATCTTAGATGTTCCGGAATGTAACGCATTTACCGACATCTGGTTTTTCTCAGGCTCCTGTTTTATTGTCTCAACTGAATCGTTATCATTTACCTTGCTGTCGTTTGTAGTATACTTCTGATTGTGTAATGACCTGTGGTGTGTCTTCTTGCAACCCATCAAATCGCACACACGCTTATTTTTGCATGTAGGCATCGTGTGTCCACGGCGCAGACACCCGAAACATACTTCTACTCTCTTTGCTATTGCCCATCTCTCGTTCGAATTAGCTTTCTGGTATTGCTCACACTTATCAAAATAATGATCGCCTTTACAGTTTAGGCACACAATTGATCTGTTTCTTTTCTTCTCTGTGGTGGACTTCTCACTTGCATGATGAACGGCTTTTCCCTTTTGGTTTGCTCGATCATTTGTAGGCGTAGAGATGTTGGTTACTCTAGCTATAGTCCTTGCTATATTTCCAACCCAATAATTAAAATGTCGTAAGTCAGGATATGGCTTAATATCCAGTGCGTACTCCGACCATTGAATACGTTTGCTCATTGGTAGTTTTCCAACCAATTCTTCCATCAGCATCGGATTTTGCATGTGCTGCTCTGCGTTTGCCGACTGCAAAAAGATTACCAAGTTATTTACCTTCTTTGCAAATATTATTACTTTTTCAAGACTATTTTCAGGAATGTGAGGGATCTCGTGTATTTTGTTCATTTGACTGTTTATCAAAAGCTCTGGTCTTCCATAACTAAATTGTAAATGCTCCATGATATGGTTAACATTATTTGGATTTATTAGTATCCTTCAACATCTTCTCTTGCTGCTCCCTTAAGACTCTTTTGCAGTCTTAGTAAATTTTCCAGATTTGAGTAATTATAAGCAGCATTAGACTCGTGGTACATACTACTAAACACCGGCCAATCTTCAGCTTTTCCAGTAAACTGCGGCAATTCTATTAACCTATGTGATTGAAAAGGATTATTTGACCCCATATTTACCCTACCCGGGCCTATATTTGCATCGTTCGCTACACCAAAATTATTTGTTCTATAAAATACATTTGGTTGTGAAGCACCCAAACCTGTTACATTTTTTGTTGAAGCTCCATCTCCATAAACGTCTCTTGTGCTTCTCACGTTGCCAGCATTTAATGTGGTGTAATACGCCGAGCTATCTGCATGCTTGCCAACTAGTGTGGCAGCTGGATAGGATGTACAGCCTCGTGCATCGCCGAAACTTACTGCAGCGTTGTTAGCTGCGCCGTAAGCCATTGTGCCACCCTGTGTGGCCGCTGAGTTGAATGTACAGCCTCGTGCATCGCCGAAACTTACCGCAGCGGTGTTTGCTGCGCCGTAAGTCATTGTGCCACCCTGTGTAGCCGCTGAGTTGGATACACAGCTTCGTGCATCGCCGAAACTTACCGCAGCGTTGTTTGCTGCGCCGTAAGTCATTGTGCCACCCTGTGTGGCTGCTGAGTTGGATACACAGCTTCGTGCATCGCCGAAACTTACCGCAGCGTTGTTTGCTGCGCCGTAAGTCATTGTGCCACCCTGTGTAGCCGCTGAGTTGGATACACAGCTTCGTGCATCGCCGAAACTTACCGCAGCGTTGTTTGCTGCGCCGTAAGTCATTGTGCCACCCTGTGTGGCTGCTGAGTTGGATACACAGCTTCGTGCATCGCCGAAACTTACCGCAGCGTTGTTTGCTGCGCCGTAAGTCATTGTGCCACCCTGTGTAGCCGCTGAGTTGGATACACAGCCTCGTGCATCGCCGAAACTTACTGCAGCGTTGTTTGCTGCGCCGTAAGTCATTGTGCCACCCTGTGTAGCCGCTGAGTTGGATACACAGCCTCGTGCATCGCCGAAACTTACCGCAGCGGTGTTTGCTGCGCCGTAAGTCATTGTGCCACCCTGTGTGGCCGCTGAGTTGAATGCACAGCCTCGTGCATCGCCGAAACTTACCGCAGCGGTGTTTGCTGCGCCGTAAGTCATTGTGCCACCCTGTGTAGCCGCTGAGTTGGATACACAGCTTCGGGCATCTCCAGAAGTGGTCGCAGCATTATTCGCTGTGCCATAAACCATCGTGCCACCCTGTGTGGCAGCTGACTTGGATGCACAGCCCCGTGCATCCCCAGAAGTTATCGCAGCCTTAAATTCCTCATCTTGAAGATTTTTTGACCTGTGCATAGCCAACTCCTGTTTCGCTATGGCTAACTGCGCCATTAGACTATGTATTGTCGCATCTTTATCTTCTTTCCCTTCTAGTACAGTTTCATCCATATCGCTCAACTTGCTCTTCTCTAATTCTTCTAGTTTGTTCGCCTCTTGCTTTTGGCGTTTTTTGCTGCGCGTCTTCATTTTTTCCATTTACCGCAATTTCAAACGCATACACACGTACATATATAAGAGAGCGTCAGTGTCTCTTCTTCTTACTTTACATTTTTTGCGTCTTATTTGCTTGTCTTTTTAACTCAGCTATATTATTTGCTGAGTATAATAGCCACGAATTTATTAAACTTCTTTTAACACAATTGCGGCCGCCATTGATCTTATCACGATCAGTCTTTTATAAGAAAAAATAAAAATGTTGCAACTTCTATCCGTCGCAACGGTGTAAAACACAAAAATAGAATAATAGGCATTTATTTTCAAACTTCTTTTCTTGGTACTTATTAACGTATTGGTTCATGATTCAATTAACCGAAATTATTTAACATAAATGTAATCACGTAGAAATGAATTAACAAATGTAATTAAATAAATGAAGTATAATTTATTTTTTCGTGTTTTCGTCTGATCGTGTCGCTTTCTGCCTTCTGACTCTCTGACTATTCACGATCGTGACCTTAGGTGCTTCACAACACTAACTTAATCTTATCGATACTTCGATATTCCAATTCAAATGGTATTTCCTATCACTATAATATTTCTAAGCGCTAAAAATTAATTCAAATTTCATCACGCAACATCCAGTACTAAAAAGATCGATCCTCCTTGTCTTATCTACTCTTAACCACTAGCTACTAATCTAACGCTGGTCTGATTGGGTTTTTCTGGATTTCTCCCAATCCACACAACAAATGTTGTCGCTGAGCCTTAACATTAACTTTATAAATCTTTTACCTAAATTTACTCTCAGATTTATATATAATTTTATTTTAGTAACATGGATTTAAATTTTTCATTTTATTTCAATTTAAATTAATTTAGATTTTATGTCAGCTGATCTTAGTTGACAATAAACAAATAAATAAATAACCGATTTTCTTATTATTTTAGTGAGTTATTGTGATCACGCCCGGGATTGTTTCTCTTATATGTCACAAATATTCAAAGAGTAAAAATATTTTTTTAAACAGTTTTTAAAGATGAATTTGTAAATTGTTCGAAATGCTTTCAAAAGATCAACAATTGGATAAAAACATCGAAAGCAAAGCAATCAAGTGAACAGTTGAGGGGTTAAACAGACGATAAACAAGAATATTAACCCTAAAACCGTAAATTGGGCACTGAGTTCCCAGAGCGGTTTTCAAGGCCGAATATCTCGTAGTGCAGGAGTCGAAACCATTCCTTTGGTATGACTTTTTGATAGCCTGTACTCTTGCCTACGTATATTCCAAAATTTCATAAAAATCCGCCCATATTTGGCAAAGTTATGAACGAAATTATGAAATATGCCCCTAAACCGTAAATACGGGCACTCAGTGCCCATACTTTTTTTTCGGGTAGTTTGTATGAAAAATTTGTTTTTTAGCCCCTAAATGATGCTTGTATAGGGTTTTTTTGCTTGACACGTGTTACTTCTTATACCTACAGCGGTTTTTTTGTTTGACACATGTTTACTTCTTCTACCTGGACCTTTTTTTTTTTATACTCACAAGGGTAAAATGCTGTTTTATTTCAAAGTTTTGGTCAGTTTGATTTCAATTGTAGCAGCAGCAAGATACAATTTTTAGTTTGCGGAAGTGAAAAAAATCAAAATGAATCAAGACGCGAAAAATATAAACCAATATTTATACAACAAGGACAATTTGACTGAGGAAGAAGAAAGGCAGTTGGAAGAGTATTTAGGCCAGGACAACAATGGAATTTGTGGACGTAATTACAATTTATTATCAACGAATGAATCAAATGGAACAGGAAAGCAAGAAGAGTATTTGCAGAAAACAGCCGAAGAGACTCAGGTCCGACGATGAGGCATTGGCGCAACACTGCCGCAGACGAGATTTATGCATACATTGCTATTATATTGTATGTAGGAGCAGAAAAATCAAACACTACATTAGGAGTTGTCAACCCTGCTATATTCGCAAATTCAATTATGAGTCGGCTTCAGACAGCGACAGTGATAATAATCAGCCAACAACATCAACAGCAGCAAATAGCAAAAAACGCCGTAGAAATTCGCCAATAATTTTACAATTTTTAAGTTTTATTTCAAAAAAATATTTTATAACATATATATTATGCATGATTTTTTTGTTCATTAGGTTTAGTTTTAACAATAAATAAAAAAAAATAACATTTTATCTCAAACCACCGAAATAATAGTGTTTTTATTGAAAAAATGCATGCAAAAACACGTTTTCCCATAAGAAAAGCATTGTGGGCACTCAGTGCCCATATATACGGTTATGTGTTGTAAAACCTATTCACGGTTTGAAGGTTAAGTGCTCTACTATATTCTTAGAGTAGATATCGAAAACGTTACATAATCAATTAACTCACGCTTTTGCATTGTTTCACATAGTGTTATCAGTTATCAGTATTGTTGTTGCTATACACATACATCACACATCATTATCACGAATTGGTTGGCGCAGATGAATTAATTCTTGGATATAGGTACATAGTACATAGCTGCTTCCTAAAATTTTGCAAATATCTTTTCCTATGGCCTGGAAAGAAAGTGTCAAGATTGGAGATCTACGATAACTGGGGGCTGGCAAATCGAGAAGTTCGATAACTCAAAATCAATAAATCCACCTATTTCTCATATCCTTACAGCTAGAATTACCAAATTTGGTGAGCAGATAGCTACTATCAACCCCCAAAAAATTGCATCAAAAAAGTTACATGCCACGCCCACCCATACCTCCACCAGCTCCCCTTTCCCTACCTTTTACAAACTTTGAGCTAGAGTCCCCAAATTTGGTATGAAGATAGCAATTGGCATCCCATATAGATCTGCAGCAAAAAGTTAGATGCCACGCCCACCCATACCTCTACCAGCTCCCCTTTCCCTACCTTTTACAAACTTTGAGCTAGAGTCACCAAATTTAGTATGGAGATAGCAATTGACATTCCACAAAGATCTGCATCATCAAATTTGGAAAGAAGACAGCTGGTGGCATCCCCATCTGCATCGGTGAATCTTTAAGGCAGCGTACACCCCTGCATCATCCGTACCCTGTTGCGTCCGACTGCAAGGTTTCCACTTGTTTTTATATTGTACTTTCCTTCGCCAATTATATAAGCATTAACGTTATGTTTGCTGATGCGTCTTAGTTATACCATATTAAAAAAACAGCAAGTTTTCAATATGCTATAGTACCTTAAAAGCCCAGTAGTTTAAAAACAGGTAATGCCTGGTATCTTGATCAATTCACAATCACAATAGACCATATTAAGGACCCAAAAAACACTTCTTCTACTGGATGCGATAATTACTTAAAATTGCATAGAAGCAGTGAATTGAATAGACGCCAAAGCAAGTGCGTCAAATCTTAGCAGCCGAAAGCGCTGTGGGCGGGTTGCAGAACTCCCTAGTCGCAACCTTTACAGACTAAGTATGCCACGTATAAACTGCAAGTCATAGTTTGCTTTCGCGGCAAAATAGACTCGAGTCTCTGAATCTAAACGTTTTTTGTATGATCTTATGTAAGCGATTACGTAGTCCGTGTGAGCTCACATGTATGTTTGTGCATATGATGCGTAGTTGTATCCACTATGCCTGTGGCGGTGGCTGTGTGCATTTACGTTTGGGTGGAGAGGCGAAGAATTCTAAAATAGTCTCGTAGATTAAGGAGTAATAAAAAACCTTTGAATACCCAGATGTGTTGGTCAATTACCTCCGGTGGTCTCTAGCTGCTCAATACGGCTGCTCCAGGTGTCCGGCCTGTGTGCGGCCTGTACTGCCAAAAGCAAAACTGGAAAATAACCTATCATTCCATTCCCTCCTACCTGTTACAACGCCAATGATATTTTAAAAATACCTCGTGATTCCAATTTGTTTTTTTTTTTTTATACTCGGTACCGAAGGTAAAGAGTATATTGAGTTTGTGCAATGTCCGTCATGGTGTCTGTCCGTCTGTAGGAACGCAACTTTTTTCCACACCCTTCAAGCTAGAGACTTGAAACTTTCCAATTCTCATTATCTGTGGGATAGTTATTTAAAGTGTCAAGATTGGGGTTCTACGATAACTGGGGGCTGGTAAGTCGATAAGTTCGATAACTCAAAACCTATAAATCCACCTTTTTCTCACATCCTTACAGCTAGAACTACCGAATTCAGTGAGAAGATGGCTAGTACCAACGCCCAAAAAACTGAATAATAAATTTTGGAGCCACCCGCACCCATTCCGCCCCAGCACCCCCGCTGTTTGAATTCAGAAGTGCCTATAGCTTCCACAGTTTTTTGGCTAGGGCCACTAAATTTGATGCCAGGATAAATGACGACTGGGGGCTTACAAAATTTAATGCCCCGCCCGTTCATACTGCCCTAGCCGCCCCCAACCGCGGGAAAGCTTGTATATTTTATAGTGTTTGAGCTAGCGCCACCAAATTTGGAGTGAAAATAACGACCCCCAATAAACTGCAGCATAAATTTGGATGCCACGCCCACACAATACCACCCCCAGCCCCCCTCCCACCACCTTTTAGAAACTTTCAGCTGGAGTCACCAAATTTGAAATTCAAATAGCTGGAGGCATCCCTCCAAGATCTGCAGAAAAAATTAGGAATCCATGCCCACCCATAACGCTCCTAGCCTCCCTTCCGACCGCTTTAACAAATATTGAGTTTGAGTCACCAAATTTGGAAGGAGATAGCTGCGCCTCCGGCATCCATACCCCTTTGCAATCAGATCTCTTTTTACTGATTTTAATAAAGGTATCAAGTATATCGCAGTCCTTTGCGTCCGATTGCAACGTTTCCACTTGTTTTAAATTAGGAAATGTTTTGACATATGTATACATATTTCCAAAAAAATTATTTAAATGTTTTGTTTGGGTGCCGTTGCAGGTTTATTATTTACTCAAGAAATATTTATGTAAAAGCTTAAAAGGGTGTGTATTCCATAGAAGCCGTACATTAATTGATAAAGTTTTGAAGTCATATGATATAGGTATGTTATCAAACTACCTACTATATTTTGTGGGGGGAAAATTTAAACACATTTACAAACAACGACCTACATGTCATCGAAAGACATACACAAACTTCAAAACTAAATTAAAACATTTTCAAAAATCAAAACGATGACAAAAACGTGGGGTACTGGTTCGGTACAACCGCATGTAACAGGCAAAAAGAAGCATCGCCGAACCCATAAAGTACATTTATTCTTGATCCACCTGAACAGCCGAATCACTCCATGTTTCTTATATATACATAATCAAAAAAAAAAAAAAATAAAGATAAATAAATAAAAAAAATTAAATTTTGTAGAATTTGGAAAACGATTCAGAAACAAGATACAAATTAATGATCATTTAATGAACTAATCAAAATCGGTAGAGAAAAAAAAACAAGAGATATCAAATATGGATGATGTTAATTAATGGAATCAGTTAAGCGGTATTGCATAAGCTTTTTGTATACGTGTGCTGTTTGTCGCCTATTCGAGCCTTCCATTCCAGTTTTTAACTAACATTTTACAATGTATTTATGTTCTTATATTATTTACAACGCAATATATTAATTAATTAATTTAATTAAGTCTTTCATTTTAATCATTTAATATTACGTGGACTGCGTTTATCCAGTTAAATGTTTTGACAATTATTAAAAAAAAAAAAAAAACTTGTAAAAAAATTTGCAGTCGGACACTTCCAACTGCGGAATACTTTGATACCATTTTAATAACAGGGTGTAGGAATTCTGCTTGCAAAAGAACTAGATCGCTGCTTTAAAAAATAGTTTGATACACTTCTTTGGGGGACTTACCACCAAAACTTAAAAACTGTAGAAGATATGAGGATTTCGTATTTTCAAGGGCGGGCGGTAGGAAGCGTAGGGAGTGGGCGTTGTTCACAAAATGTTAATATTTGGGAGACACCTATCTTGGCACCAAATTTGGAATCTTGCTCAAAGATAGATGGAAATATAGGCTTTTGACGCTTCGGCTGGCGGCGAAGGTGGTGGGCGTGGCATAAAAATCATTGAAGCAGTAGCTATCTTCTCCCCAAATTTTGAACTCTTGTTGTAGGGATGGTTGTATCGATTTTCAGTAATCGATCTTATACATTTTGCATCCCCCAAGCGACGCACCACAATCTTCACCCTTTATCTGACCAAGCCGTAGAGGAAGATACTTATTTGCGAAGTTTCAGTTTTCTGGCACAAAGGGTGTCAAGGGCGAAAAAAGTTGCGTTCACACAAACGTGACGGACATTGGACAAGGTGATACCTTCGGTATCAGAGTATTAAATATCGGTTTTTTTTTGTTCAAAATGAAAAGTTATTAATTTTGTTTATGAACTCTCTGTATGATATTTCAGAAATATGTAAGCGAATTGTCGACTGTACGCGATTGTGCTGCTGAATGCGTCGAGAAAGGTAGGCGATTTTTGTACCCTGAACTCATGAAAATTATGAAATGGTATGTGTCTGTATGTTAAAGCAGACGTAAGCATTTCCGAACCCGAAAATTATGTATATGTAATCCAGGTCAAAAACGAGAGCTGAGTCGATGTAGCCACGTGTGTCTATCCGTCCGTTGGTATGAACGCTTAGTTCTCGGATACTACAAAGATATGAAATATAATTTTTCGTACACACAACATTGTCTGTATGCGTAACGTCTAAGGATCTGGGTATTGTGAGTCGTGCTAGCTCAAAAAAAAACTTATTTTTACATGCTTTTATTTAACTTGACTTGTCTGTCTGTCTGTTTGTTTGTACTGGATTCTTGTAATCAAATTTTCACCAGGCTCCCGACTAGCTAGAGCTCTGAAATTTTCACCAAATATGTGTTTCAGATGACAATACATGTTTTTAAAGTTTTTGGCACGATAAAATATTTAACACCATGCCAAAACCACGAAAACCTGTTTTCCCTTTTGATTAAGTTATTATTTTGACTGGTAAAATCGACGAGCTTTGGTGGTATAGAGAGAAGACTGCCGCTTCACAGGCCAAAGATCGTGGGTTCGTTCTCCGACCGACATTTTCCTTTTTTTTATGTTTTTTATTTTTACAAACTTTATTAAACTAACTAAATATGTATGCAAGAAAGCGTATAAAAGCATGTCTTAAAATTTTTTTTTTGATTTACTTGTTTTCACATTAAAATTTTAAAAGTATTACATGGTGATTTTAGTGGCATTGTATTTTCTAAAACTTTATTTGATTTTTAAAGATATTTGGGAAACTCAAACATATTGCTGCAAGGAGGACGGCTGTAATTCAAGTGGCCACCTAAAATACTCTATAGTTTTGCTGAGCATACCAATCATATCTTGGTTGTTGTAGACGACTTTTCAACAGAGCAACGTAAATTTCAACCTAAAAAACCGAATTAAAAGGAATGAAAGCTTTTTAAATTAGGCTTTCAGCTTGGGTAAGGTAAGGGGAAATATGTTTTTAAAATAATAAATTTTAAATGGGACCTCAACAAATAACATTTTATTAAACAATTAATTCGATCAAAGAAATACTCAAAACTATTTTTAAACACTTAGAAAGTAGTAAGTAGCCAACAAACTAAAAACATCTGATGCCGATTTAAAAATCTTATGTAAAAATTTAAATTTTGTAAGCTAAAATATAAACGATTGGCTTTTGATTTATGAAAAGGTAGTTTAATGACAAATGTTGTTTTTATATACTGTTTGATCGTTTTGAGTTGTGTTGATGCTAGTAAAATATCAAAATATATGAAAATAATGTAGAGAACTAAGTCATCTGTGTAAGAAGCTTTTGATTGCTCAACAGCCCTTTTTTCTGGATAAATAGCGTGAAGGTTGAATGAACGGTAGTACTAATTATATAATTGGGTATTTAAAATGTAAGCTAACTATTAGTAAAAAACAAATAACTGATTAATGAATTTATTTTTCATTGTTTTGCAAACTGACAAACAACAATATTTAAACACTTCTTTCAGACCGCTGTTCATTCTTTATGTATTTTGCTTAGAAAATGTCATGATAGTAATAACCAATTTTAATACTAATAAAAAAAATTAATAGTCGTCCTATGAAAAATATGTGAGGACCGACACACAGCTTATGCAATTGAAAACAGCTAGACTTGGGGAGATTTCTTAAAAAAATATATACTACAACGACCGCTTAAAACTATTGTTATAAAATAATTTTCAGATCTCCGAAAAAGCAAAGATATTTAGTTGAAAAGAGCACTTTCAAATTAATTAATATACCATCAACAGTTCATGTATGTACAATGTACATTAACAAAATTTAATTTCAATTAACGATAATAATCAAACAAAACAACGATAAACTTTATCTACATGTATGATAAGGATATTTATTAAAAAAAAACCTATATTAAGATGTTAAATGAAATATAAAAGCAAAAACTTTCACGAAGCGAGACAAAAAGTAAAAAAAAATAAGTAAGTAAAATTAAAAAAATTTAAAAATCTCCTTAAGCGAACAGCCTTTCATCGGGCTTATTTAAGTAAAATTCCAACTGTCATTATTGAAAATAACTGTCACCAATGAATAAGGCTCCAAATAAAATTCTTTTAGTTTTAAGAACTACCCAAACTTTTGGCTTACCTGTTTTGAAAGTTCAGTTTTTGAGAAAAAAAATAATCTGTGTTATCGTTTATTGTTTTCAAACACTAATGTTTTAAAATTATTGAACTTATTAAGTAATTTAAGTATCAAGGTGACAGTGCGTATACTTTGGAGTCTGTGATTTTGTCCTTTGATTAATGATATTCATTAGTAAAAGGCAATAGGGGAGTTTTAAATTTAACTTTAAAAAGCAATTTGTATTTTAAAAATTCAGTTATATGAACAAATAATAAACTTAATACGTAGCTACAAAAATCAAACACTCTTAAGAAATCTGAAATATATTTTACCCAAATGAAGCTATAAATTATAAATTAAAATACATACAAAATTTTAAACCAAATTAAAACACACTTTGTACGACATGTAAGCAAAACTTTACTATATATTATAAAAGTAGTAGCATAGAATTAAGATTTTCTTTTAAATTACAACGTTATGTGAACGCACTGTTGCATTTCAAGCATAACAAATTTTAAATTATCTAAATCAATAATGTAATTAGACTGTAGCTTTTCTTCGAATAAAGATCAAAACATATAAAAAATGTTAAATGGTTATTACTTAAAAAAAAAATCAATTTTTCACATCAAACACTGTGCAACTCTGTGTTTACATTCTATCGGAATAAGGCAAAGCAAAATAAGAAGAAAAATTCTCGACTTAACAAGTAGTGAATTTTTGCTTGAATTTTTACACCTCTACTCCCCTTGCCATCAAACAAAATGGGGTCTAGGTGTACGCCCAGATACGTTACTTCGTTTGCTTTCGGAAGTGTGGTATTGCTTAACGTGAACGGTGGACAATCTTGACTGTTAAGGGTAAAAGTTACTTGCTTACATTATTGTTCGTTTGCCTTAATTCGCAAGTCGGATAACCATTTTTATACCCTTAACCCATAAAATGGGTAAATAAGGGTATAATGGTTTTGTGCAAAAGTATGTAACAGGCAGAAGGAAGCATCTCCGACACTATAAAGTGTATATATTCTTGATCAGCATCAACAGCCGAGACGATATAGCCATGTCCGTCTGTCCGTCTGTCCGTCTGTCCGTCTGACCGTCTGTCCGTCTGCCCGTCTGTATGAACGCGTGGATCTCAGAGACTACAAGAGCTAGAGACTTCTGATTTTGTATTTAAGTTCTCCTATACCATGAGCAGAACAAGTTTGCTTCAAATTATCGATAACTATTCTGGTTTCCGATATACACATAATATCGATAACAATAAAATATCGAATTTGGAAAATCTAAAAATGAGGGTTGAAGTAATGGATAATGATAGAACTTTTCTGAAAATTTCGTCCAAATCGGTTGAGAAACACCGGAGATATTGAACTTAATCGATGGAAGCTAAGCCAGTATACCAAAGTCTTATATAAATTAAATATATTTATTGCAACTGGGTTCAGGGTATCTTCTAGTCGGGCTCTCCCGAATAGAGCCTTCTTACTTGTTATACCCTTAACCCGTAAAATGGGTAAATAAGGGTATAATGGTTTTGTGCAAAAGTATGTAACAGGCAGAAGGAAGCATCTCCGACCCCATAAAGTACATATATTCTTGATCAGCATCAACAGCCGAGACGATATAGCCATGTCCGTCTGTCCGTCCGTCTGTCTGTCTGTATGAACGCGTGGATCTCAGAGACTACAAGAGCTAGAGACTTCAGATTTTGTATATAAGTTCTCCTAGACCATGAGCAGAACAAGTTTGCTTCAAATTATCGATAACTATTCTAGTTTCACATGATACCGATAACAAAAATATCGAATTTGGAAAAAAAAATTAGGGTTCAAGTAATGGGTAACAATATAACTTTTCTGAAAATTTCGTCCAAATCGGTTAAGAAACACCGGAGATATCGAATTTAATCGATTGAAGCTGAGTTAGTATACCAAAGTCTTACATAAATTTAATTTATTTATTCCAACTGGGTTCAGGGTATCTTCTAGTCGGGCTCTCCCGACTAGAGCCTTCTTACTTGTTTCACGTTGAACAGATGAAGGGCTCGTTACGCTGTTGCTTGTATTGGGCATCTGGAGCGGCTGAGAATAGCTGTACCATCAGCAAAAGTAGTTGTTACTCGTCTACTTATAGGGATGTCTGCTGTGAACAGCACGTATAGTGTTGGTCAAAGTGCGCTGCCTTGTGGAACACCAGCTTCAACACTGTGTTCGTCAGACGTTGCAAACTTCCTGTCATAGAGGTACGACTTAAGCAGTTTATATGTGTTGCTTGTGAGCATTGTTTTGATCTTATGCATCAGACCTTCCAACCAAACTTTGTCGAATGCTTGAGAAACATCCAGAAATACTGCAGTGCAGTATTCCCGATATTCGAACGCACTTCGTATCTCTGATGTTATACTCAATTGATCCCTGCTTTTCACAAAAGCCCAATTGGTTGGATGGGATTACGTTAAGAAGATTCAGAAATGGAGTAAATCGGGACAGCAAACATTTTGCAAAAAGTTTTGATAGATACGATAGAAGGCTTATAGGTCTGTATGATGAGGGAATCTTTACCCGGCTACGGTGTCATTATGACGATTTGGTGATAATGCTGAAGAGCTGGGCAATGATGCAGTCAGGAAGCTCAGTCATCATCTTTGGTATTATTTTGTCAAAGCCTGGAGATTTTTTTTTTGGGTTTAATTGCTCTTCAATGATTTTGGTTTTCAGGCGATTTCATTCAGGCGAAACTTGATTGGCTCATGTTGAAGCTGAGAGTCGCACAGTGGCGCCATTTGACTTTTTATACCCTTAACCCATAAAATGGGTAAATAAGGGTATAATGGTTTTGTGCAAAAGTATGTAACAGGCAGAAGGAAGCATCTCCGACCCCATAAAGTATATATATTCTTGATCGGCATCAACAGCCGAGACGATATAGCCATGTCCGTCTGTCCTTCTGTCTGTCCGTCTGTCCGTCTGTATGAACGCGTGGATCTCAGAGACTACAAGAGCTAGAGACTTCTGATTTTGTATTTAAGTTTTCCTATACCATGAGCAGAACAAGTTTGCTTCAATTTATCGATAACTATTCTGTTTTCCGATATACACATGGAATCGATAACAAAAAAATAGAATTTGGAATATCTAAAAATGAGGATTGAAGTAATGGGTAACGATAGAAACTTTCTGAAAATTTCGTCCAAATCCAATTAAGAAACACCGGAGATACCGAGTTTAATCGACTGAAGCTAAGTCCTTATACCAAAGTCAATTATAAATTTAATTTATTTATTGCAACTGGGTTCAGGGTATCTTCTAGTCGGGCTCTCCCGACTAGAGCGTTCTAACTTGTTTTCGTTGCAAAAATCATAGCTTTTGAACCAAATAAGATAATCGGTCAGTTTAAAAAGCATCTGAAAGAGAATTAAGCAACCTTTAAAATTAGCATATAAGATGAATTCTTAGGTCCCTATTTAGGGGTATGCAAAGTGGAAATTGGTGAAAAATATTTTTTTTTTTAATATTCATCACCATCTTGCATGTTGGTTTTTACAGAGACTTCAGTAAACTCCGCATGCAGTGGTCGTTAATCTAATTTTGCTTTCGAAACATGTTTGTATCCCGGTAAAATGTCAGCTCCATGTTGCCTCAAAATGCACGTAGTATCTCATATATCTCTTTTGAAAGCTCTAAGTCCATAAAAAACGCCAAAGTTTCTTCGGGACCATACTTTGTAAGATTTGTGTTTGGGGGCGTGGGAATAATTTTCTTTATTCTTTGTAGTCGCGGTGGGCTGGCAATAGCAACTTATTTTGTAATCTGTGACCTTACTTTTTCAACATCCTTTGTATATCTAATAGACAGCGCTTCCGATATATGTTCCGTGGATAAATAATCTGTTGAATCAGCAAGTTTCCTCTTTCTTGTAAAATTTGAGCACTCTTCCATGTTTTTAGTTGGCCTTCCTCGTGCTCGGCCGGTTGATGTGCTGGGTTCATCTCGTGTCAATGTATCCAGGATGGTATCATTATTAAGCCAGTCTTTGTGTTTGGAGTTGAATCTCTCAATCATTCTGTTTGCTTGCATCCATCTTGAGTTTAGTCTGGCAAAAGTCAAGGCAAGTTTTTGTTTTACATTTTCACTTCTCTGTACATTGCCGTATAAGGTTCTTCGAAGGCAGCTTCCATGAAATTAGTTGGTGTGTCTGACTTCCTAAACAGGTTAAATAATTTACGGATGTTCAATGACATGTTTGAAGAATAATGTAGTACTTGTCTCGCTAATTTTCAGTCGTAGACTAATCCAGAGATTATGATTGTTTTTCAATATAAAGTCTTATCTACTACCTGATAGATACCGTTTGGATCAAGGGTTCAAGGAAAGAGTTAGCTTTCATGCTTGCAAAATTTACCTAATATTTGTTATATACTTGGGCTTAGGTCAATTTGTGCAATTAGGGTACAACGCACGTATCCGAATAAGATGCCGACCTGTTTGGGATGTTACTACTTGTACACCAGTGCAATTTTTATATATGGTGCGTATCAGGTAGTTTATTTGTATATCCTGTAACTGCACCTGAGTTTAGGGACCAGAATTTAACAAAAGGTTACAGGCAAGCAAAGCTGAATGAAAAACAAAAATCGTGCATCTTAACAATAAGGAACGAAACAATAACGATAAGAATTGGTTTTCACGGTTATGTGTCCTAAATGACCCAGAAATGCATACAACACATTTTTTTCCTATGACTTTTTTCACTATTTTACCTATAAAAACCACAGGGGCAAAAACGGGCAGCTGAAACTTTTTGCATTAAATAAAGGAATAATCAAAGAAATAATTTTAACAAGTAAGAAGGCTCTAGTTGGGAGAGCCCGACTAGAAGATACCCTGAACCCAGTTGGAATAAATATATTTAATTTATATAAGACTTTGGTATACTGGCTTAGCTTCCATCGATTAAGTTCAATATCTCCGGTGTTTCTTAACCGATTTGGACGAAATTTTCAGAAAAGTTATATCATTATCCATTACTTCAACCCTCATTTTTAGATTTTCCAAATTCGATATTTTATTGTTATCGATATTATGTGTATATCGGAAACCAGAATAGTTATCGATAATTTGAAGCAAACTTGTTCTGCTCATGGTATAGGAGAACTTAAATACAAAATCAGAAGTCTCTAGCTCTTGTAGTCTCTGAGATCCACGCGTTCATACAGACGGACAGACAGACGGACAGACGGACATGGCTATATCGTCTCGGCTGTTGATGCTGATCAAGAATATATGTACTTTATAGGGTCGGAGATGCTTCCTTCTGCCTGTTACATACTTTTGCACATAACCATTATACCCTTATTTACCCATTTTTTGGGTTAAGGGTATAAAAATATGGCAGATGTAAAATGTGATAATTTTTTTTTAATTTTCCATCAAAGTTGAAAAATATTGAAAAAAGGATAGTTGGTAAATATTGATTTACCTGGCCAACCGCCAAGCAAACATTACAATTTTTTTCTATTTATTCCATTTTTCTATTATTCTATTAATAGAATCAAAAATAATGATGATCCGTTTCTTAGTTTTTGAAATATTGTATCTCAAAGCCGACAAAATCACTTTAAAATTGCGATTTTTTTGCAACACAAAAAATCTGTCAACTTTGCAAGGCGATATCTTCTAAACGAAAAATCTGGTTGTATTAAGGATTGCAGATCTGAAATCGTGGGAAAATTTCATATAAAGTTGGTTAATTCAATATTTTTTAGAGGCACATGCAATTTTTGATTTTTGCCACTTGACTTGTTCTACGGGCGCCACTGTGCGTCGTTTTATGCAGTCGATAGTGCAAACATTTTTATACCCTTAACCCATAAAATATGTAAATAAGGGTATAATGGTTTTGTGCAAAAGTATGTAACAGGCAGAAGGAAGCATCTCCGACCCCATTAAGTACATATATTCTTGATCAGCATCAACAGCCGAGACGATATAGCCATGTCCGTCTGTCCGTCTGTCAGTCCGTCTGTCTGTCTGTATGAACACGTGGATCTCAGAGACTACATGAGCTAGAGACTTCAGATTTTGTATTTAAGTTCTCCTATACCATGAGCAGAACAAGTTTGCTTCAAATTATCGATAACTATTCTGGTTTCCGATTAACACATGGAATCGATAACAAAAAATATCGAATTTGGAAATTGTAAAAATGAGGGTTGAAGAAATGGGTAATAATAGAACTTTTCTGAAAATTTCGTCCAAATCGGTTAAGAAACACCGGAGATATCGAATTTAATCGATTGAAGTTAAGTCAGTATACCAAAGTCTTATATAAACTTAATATGTTCATATATTTGTTGCAACTGGGTTCAGGGTATCTTCGAGTCGGGCTCTCCCGACTAGAGCCTTCTTACTGGTTACAGTTGTATGTACACTTTTATTTAATCACACCTGCCCCAAAATAGTTATATCAGACCCAATAATTTATTAATTATTATTAAATTTAGTTTAGTACATATTTCTTTTCTAAGTTTTTTTGTTTATAATTTTTTGTTAACCCCTTTATAAGTATTTGTTTATTTTCATAAATTTAAATACCAGAATACCATATAAATTTGAAGTGAAAATGTAAAGCTTGTTATGGTCGGCGGCACACAATCGATGGTTTTGGCTATTGAGCGAGGGGTGGCGAGTCGTGCTGGCATCCGATACCGATTGTCTGACTGCGTGATTGGGGGAATAGCCTAGAAAGAAGAAGAGGCCGTGAGTAGGCAGAAAATTGCAGCGGCAGCGAAAAGTGCGCCGATAAGGAAAAAATTATAAAGAAGTGCAAGTGGAAGAAAATATAGTGATTTGTGAGGCGCTGGCAGCAAAGCAGGTATGAGCAAGTGAATAAGCGGTGAGAAGCGAAGGGTTTAATAGAAGTGTTCGTTTTATAGCAGCAGAGCGAGACGCCCACCACTTGCGAGTTCTGCAAGGCCGAGGGAAGGAACCAGACCACCGGACGAGGATTGGCCAACCCGTCTGGGTGGTCTTCAAGTTTGTTTGACTTTATAGTCTTTGCCCATAGCTGCCCCCTTACCCGCATTTACTTTGCGCCAAAGCGCAACAGTTGCGTCAGCGCAAAAGTTGCAGCGCACACACACACACACATACGTACACCCTAAGCCGCCGCCACAGGCACCGTGGGCCTCAACATCGCAGCCCAGCAGCCAGCAGCAGCTGCAGAAATAATTATTTAAATATTTATTCACCCCGCCCAGTTATTTATTTCTGCGCTACTCTTTACTTGTTTATTAGTATTTAATTTATTATTTATTTATTCTTTATTTATTATTTATATATTTATTTATTCTTTCTTCGTTTTTGTTTAATGTTTATTTTGTTTTTCGTTTATTAGTTTTTGTTTATTTTTCGTTATTATTTATTTAATTTATTTTTTTATCGTTCTTTATTACAATTTATATAAAGTAAATTTAATTTATAAGAAAATAAAATGTTAAATTTAAAATTTAAATAAATAATTGTTATTAGTGTTTATGTAAACATGTGTGAGTAGAGATTTATGTGTGGGTGGGATGAAGATGTGCTGATGTCGGGGTAAGTTGTTGTTGTTGTCGTGCAATATGTTCAGGGAGTCGGCCACATGGTTTTATAAGGCCAATTCATAGGTAGGGAGGGCACGCATTGGGGTAAATATTAACACCTGTTTACCTTATATATCCTAAATTGTCCGATCGCGAAAATAATGCCTGTAAAGTAGCTGCAAGTCCGATAGTTGTTTTGTTTTCGTAAAATTATAAATTTTTGTTAACCCGGCTAACGCTGTATCGAGGTCGTATCCATCCCTGGGTAACCGATTTGCTAGCTGGCTATCGATACAGTGTTGGGAAAATCAAGCCGGACTATAACAAGCTGTTATTGTTTTTTAAACATTTTTGAGTGGGTACGAGGTACGTTGTTGTTGTAATGTGTTTAGGGACTTGCGATTATTTTAAGAAAACCAATTCATAGGTAGGGATGGCACATTTGGGATAAATAATACCACATATTTACCATGGTTCTTTAAAAAATTTCTCGATTGCGAGAAGTTTAGCCGGTAGTGTAGCTGCTACTCCCAAATTTTATAGTTTACGCTTAATCGAGGTCGTAGCCATCCTTCGGTAGCCGATTTGCTAGCTGGCTATCGATACAGTGTTGGGAAGAAAAGGTGGGATCATAACATAAAATATAACATATGTATGTCAAATGATGACGCCAAAAGCATTTCATTAGTGGTCAATTTTAAAATGAATAGCAAGACACATTTTTTTATGTAAAATAAAATCAGACTACGTGAAATTTAATGCTTATTTAAGATTTAATGAGACACACTGGCAAGCATAACAAAGCTTAACATCAACAACTCATCTGAACATCTACAACGTTAAATTGTATTTAATTTTTTAATAAAAAGATGAGATAAACATATCTAAACGTTGCAGTCGGTCGGTATTGACTTCGGTATACTCGATACTTGTTTAAAAAGGGGCAACAAGGCAACAAGTACGGATGCGGCAGGGGTGTACGCTGCGTTCAAAAATTGGCTGATGCAGACCTTTAGAGGATGCAACCAGCTATAATGCCACAAAACTTGGCGGTGGGGCGTTGGGAATAATTTGGGGCGTGGCTACATATCTTTGTGGGATGGGCGGTAGATCGTAAAATTGATTCAAGTTTTATGGGGAAGCCACTAGCTATATATTTACCAAATTTCGTAACTTTTGCTGTAAGGATGTCGTAAATATGTGTATAGAATTTATCGATTTTATAGCCCCAGTAGACATAAATCTCCAATCTTGACACTCTATCTGTCCAGACCATAGAAAAAGATATGTGCAAAGCTTGAAGGGTGTCGAAAAAAGGTGCGTTCATACAGGCGGTAGACGGACGGACACCATGATGGATATTGCACAAAACCTATATACTATTTACCCTCGATAGAGAGTATAACAAGTGGAAACGTTGCAGTAAAAAGTGTGGGAAGAGGGGCTGGGGGTAGTATGGGTGGTCGTTGCATCAAAATTTCTGCTGCATATCTTTGTGGGATGCCACCAGCTATCTTCCTTGCAAATTGGATAACTCTAGCTCAGTTTCTAAAAAAAAATTGGGGGATAGATGGCTGGGCGCGGCACTAAAATTTTTTATGCAGATCCTTATGGGATGTCAAATGCTATCTTACTACCAAATTTGATGGCTCTTGCTCAAAGTTTGTAAAAGGTGAGAGATGGGTAGATGGAGGCGGTATGGGTGGGCATGGTATCCATATTTTAGATGCAGATCTTTAGGGTTCGTTACCAGTTGTCTCCAAATTGTATGTCTCTAGTTGTAAATATATACGCAAACCTGTTTTTTTTTAATGGTAGGGGGGGGGGGGGCTGGGCCTAGTTGCGCTATGGGTGGGCGTGGCATTCAAAATTTGGGGGCTGCTACCAGGTATCTTCCTACCCAATTTGGTTGCTCTAGCTCAAAAACGGTGGTAAATACACGCATTCCCATTTTTAACCAAGCGTTGGGGCGATATGGGTAGGCGTGGCATTCAAAATTTGTATGTAGTTTTTTGGGAGTTTTCATCACCTATCTTGGCACCAAATTGGCTGGCCCTAGCTCAAAAACAGTGGAAAATATAAGCGTTTCCGATTTGAAATGGCGGAAAGGGTGGGGGTGGCTCCAAAACTTTGATACAGATCTTTGGAGGTTATTACCAGCTATCTTCCTACCAGTATTGGTGACTCTAGCTTTAGCACTATGACCTATGCACGCATTCCCGTTTTTAACGAAGTGTTGGGACAGTTGGTGGCGGCTAGGGCGCTATTGGTGGGCATGGCATCCAAAGTTTTGATGGAGTTTTTTGGGGGTCGTCATCAACTATTTGGTGACTCTAGCTCGTGGAAGTTATAGGCGTTTCTGATTGCAAACTGCGGGGGCTAGGGGTTGCTAGCCCCCCTGTTATCGTATAGCCGGTATCTTGACAATTTATATTTCCAGGCCATAGAAAAAGATATTTGCAAAGTTTGAAGTCTCTAGCTTGAAGGGTGTCGAAAAAAATTGCGCACATACGGACGGACAGACGGGCAAACGGACAGAGACCATGACGGACATTGCACAAACCCTATATGCTATTTAACTTCGGTATCGAGTATAAAAATTGGAGTGTTGGGCCGCAATATTTTTCATCCATGAAATGGGTTAAAAAAAAGGTGATATTGAATTGTGTAAAAGTATGAAACAGGCAGAAGAAGGCTAGATCTCAAACCTCCCAAAGTATTCATTAACATACATTTTTTATTAGCGTTCAGAGCCGAATTGGTAGACTCTTCTTCATTTACAACTTAAGTATGTAAAACTTGGATTTTGTTTTAGAAACTTTAGACAAAAAAATGCAAATCTGTGAATACACATGGAAATACGAGCTCCCGGAAAGTGTAGGGAATGCAATATAGGGTGATAGCTTCGCAACAGATTTGCTGCTGCTGCTGGTGCTGTTTGGCCCACACCATGTCTCCTCCGAAAGCTTTTATGGTCATCTTTGCTCTAAAAGCTCCCGTAACTTGATTGTATTTGGGGTTGTCGTCTGTGCTGCCTGTTCAGTGCCTATGTTCCATTGGTTCACTTCCCCGCGTGATAGCACAGCGCTGGCCAGCGACAATGCCGGCTATGACGCATCCCAGCACCGCTTTTTAGCCTTCGAATATTGCGGTTGACAAACGCTGCGCCACGTTTCATTACGGAAAACCCGATGTCGTTGGACAAACGTTTGGCAAGGGCGATCGAACACACTCCTAACAGCTCTCTGGTCTTTAAATTAAAACAATTTGCTATAAAAGTCATTGAGGTATGGCATTAAACGTATAATAACCTAACCAGTTGGTTCAGTTCCCTCTCTGTGATGAATTGTTGCTCTTTCAGTACGGCAGCCTTGTGCCTTAGGCGAACAACATTCAAAGGAACTGCGAGGCTATAACAACACTCTGTTGTATGGTAGTGCATGAGTTTTCAATGCGCCAAAGGTTGGTGTGGGCATTAAAACTACTAGCTTTGTCAGATGCAGAAAAATATTTTAATACATTCTTTTGTACCATTCCCCTTGTCATATTCAAATTGGCTTGCTCCAACTGTTTTTGATGTGTTAACATCTATATGCTCGGGTAGAGCAAAACAACAAAGTAAATAAAAATAAGAAGGCTCTAGTCGGGAGAGGAAAACTTATATAAAAAATCTGAAGTCTGTAGCTCATGTAGTCTCTGAGATCCACGCGTTCATACAGACGGACAGACGGACATGGCTATATCGTCTCGGCTTTTGATGCTGATCAAGAATATATATACTTTATGGGGTCGGAGATGCTTCCTTCTGCCTGTTACATACTTTTGCACAAAACCATTAGACCTTTATTTACCCATTTTATCGGATAAGGTTATAAATAGGCAAACCTCAACGTGTTAGAAACACAGCACCCGTAAAAGACATTATAAGATTTAAGATGAAAGCATTGAAATAATATGTGGTTGTTGCACAACAATAGTCTCTGCCTGAAAATGAGAATGATGGTTTGGTGCAAGGCGTATTTAACAACTTTGTCGCCATAGTGAAACAATAATAATACACATACGTACATAGTTTCATCACGGTTGTCGCTCTCGTTTTCTCGTGTTGCCTTAAAGAAAAATGTGTACGAAAGAGAGCGAGAGAGTAATGAATTTATGGCTTGCGTCAATACAATGAATATTGTGCGTGCTTGCATATATGAAAATATATATTTGAAGCAATTTTTTCCAGCAACTAAGACCAATGTTATTGAATAAATAGAAGCATAACGAAAATCTCGAACAAAAGCGCAAAACAGAACACAACAAATTCGTCCGCGGAGATGTGTCGCACACAACGTTCGAGACTGAGATGTAAGGCCAAGGCGTATTTAACAAGGTGGCAGCAGCGTCGACGTCGCGTTGCCTTACGAAAAGTGAGAGCACACAAACATATGCATAAAATCACAAAGCAGCTAAGAATTCGTCCGTTGTCGCAAGGCGTATTTAACAAGGTGACAGCAGCGTCGACGTCGCGTTGCCTTGTGAAAAATGAGAGCAATCGAGAAAAAGAGAGCGAGAGCAAGAGAGTAATAAACTCAAAGAAATTTGTTCTCGCATGCACATGTATACACACACACATATGCATAAAATCACAAAGCAGCTAAAAATTCGTCCGTAGTCGTGCGTCGCTCGCAACGTTCGAATCGAGACTGAAACCTGAAGGCAACAGCAAAGAGGGCGACGTCGACGTCGCTGCCACCTTGTTAAATACGCCTTGCGGCGGAACCCACAGAGCAGTTCGGCTGTGGAGCCGCCCAAGGCATACTTAAGTAGGTAGCCTAATGCGTCGCGTCGCCCTCGTTCTTTGGCCTTATATTTCAGTCTCGAGCCGAGCGTTGTGTGCGACGCATCTCCGCGGACGATTATTTATGAATATGTATATGCATGCATGCACACATTTTATTGTGTTGACGCAAGCCAGAAATTCAACGCTCTCTCGCTCTCGCTCTCTTTCGTTCTCATTTTGTGTACACTTTTTAAGGCAAGACGCGAGAGCGAATGCGGCTACCTGGTTAAGTATGCCTTGGAGCCGCCTGCGCGCTCTTGCATTATCTTAGTTTGCGATTAGACGGAGTGAGGCAGTCGACTGAAACGGTCGATCCACGCAGCTCTGCTGTTTATATGTGTATTTGATTTACGTCTTTGATTTGCGTGTAAGGTTTTGTTATTTTTGGGGTGGGTCTTTGAAAATTGAACAGCGTTGAGTAAATATGTGTTCACATGAATGCATTAATGTTTGTTTGTATGCAGTTAACAAGAAACTGTCTCAGTTTTATGATATTTTTATTTATTTACAGGTGTATACATTTAGTGACTTTCTTATTTAATTTATTAAAAAGCACTTATGAAATAGTGTTAAAATTTACAGATTTCAACTTGACGGCAAGCTTGATTTTTTCAAAACGTCAAGCGCTTGATGACACATACATACATTTGATTTTCACATCATCTTTGCACATACATACATATATTAAATTATTTTTATTATTATATATTAGAAAGTTTTAATGTCTAGCTTAGCTCTAAGAATATTTAAATTTTTTTGTATATATCGGACCTTGCTGATTGATGCAAAGCTTTGGACAACTTGCCAACAAAGCAAGTTGGCAAAATTTTGAATTCAACCTTTCCCGCATAGAAGCAAAGAACTTAAGCTTGCCCTTGGCGCCGAAAACTTAAATTCAAGCAAACGATTTGCGTTGAACAAATTACGAGCCGAATGCGAATCATTTACCTCAAGTACAGCTTACGATATTTCAGAGGCGCCGCCGTAAAGCAACTCATCCAATTTTAATTTGTTTATCTTGTTGCCATAAGGTGCTCCATGTCCGGGTCGACCCCAATATGTTTGGAATGTGTTGAAATGTTGATTACACAAGTCACGGTCCATCTGCCTCGAGACACTGACCGAGCGCCGTTTCTGTGATATTTGCATATTTAAATCGTGCAGGTAGCGCATATCGGCGGCGGTATGTATTCTGCATTAAGTGGCCACAGTGGGATATGTTGATGTTACATTTGAGGTTGATGTTTTTCAACGTGGTAACATTAGGCGATGTGGGCAGCAGCCGCAGCATTATTTTTGTTGGGTTGGTTAGTCAGAGTTTCAAATTCGTTTCGTTTCATTTAGTAAGATTTTTTGGATTCGATTTTCACGGAAATATAGAAGATTTGGATTATGATTTGGATATTGATGGTTTTTTAGTTAGTTTTTGGTTGGGTGTGTTTTGGGTTTTCTCTTTTGGTTGCTATACTTTTACTTGTATGACAATAGATATATTATTGCTGAATGAGTCCAAAAAAAAGTGGAAAACATTAAAAAACGAAAAGATGGCACGATGATATCAAATTGTATTAAACTGCTATGAACTTTGTAAGCTGACCTCAGATTTAAGATACTATGTGTTTACGCAGAGCAAGCAAATGAGAAACGGTAACAGTTATATTGATGCAGGTGCAAACGAAAATATGGACTCCAACAGAGAGATACATTAACAGATACAGATACATATAGATTTGGTTGCCACAATCGAACAAAATAAAAGAGACTCTCGCACACAAACAGATAGATTGAATTTGAGATAGATAGACTACCGTATGTGCAGGGCGAGCCGCTTCAGGCAACAGGTGGGCGCATGGAGGGGTGGCGTGGCTGCGAGGCAGCCGCAACTGCTGCATTGCAGCTTGCAATTTGAGTTTTTCGAATGCCGCTTCATGTGACTAATTTTCTTGATGATGTTGTTGATGTTCTGCTCTTGTTTGGGCTTTGACTTGTGCTTGGGTTGTGGGTTGGCGTACCTATCATGCGATGGCGTCCTCTTCGTGACATCTGTACTGGATAGGCTTATAGGGCGGTGTAATCCACGCCTACGGGCCAGCAATGGCACCAGCTCAATGCCAGCTCCTCCGCTCTCCAAGATTGCATTCGGAGTGCCAGTGCTGTGGCCGGTGCTGCCTGTACACTGGACACGTAGCAATCGTGTACAGAGCTTTAGGGGCTTGCACTCTTTGGGTATCGATCGCTCGTCACAATCGGGCAGAGGTGGAACTACTGCAGCAATCTTTCTAGAAGGTTTCAATGGACTGGAAATGTTCATGTCGGGGCAAGTACAAGTGCAAGCCTCGCAACAGCGTTGGAGCTTGATTGTCTTACCCCCTTTCGATTTGCGAAATGTGTTTTTTTCAGCGGGAGTAACGGGATTATCCTGATCCAAGTCTTTAAGCATTTCCTTGTTTGTCCAGCCCTTTAAATTAATGCAATGTGAATACAATTACAATACTTATTTAAATGATTCCTACCAGAGATTTCATAAAAGTGCTGCCTACTTCTTTGGGACTACGCCAGGGCTTGCCACCCGGACCAGCCTTGCCCCACGGCTCTTTAAAGGGCTGGAAGTGTCAATTGATAATATGATTAGAAATTAATAATACAGTTAAAAGTAACTGTCGCTCACCGGCTTTTCACACTTGGCCTGTAGTTTCTTTTTTTGGCAGGTAAATTTCTCCTGCACCGGATGTTGGCTTTCATTGTTCACAACAATCTTTTCAAGCACTGGCTTGCCCTTGCATGGCAGAGAGGGTTTATAGCTCAGTTCAATGTCTAAGTGTCCTTTACTGCGATAGGACATTGATGGGTGCTCTTTAATATCGATTTGCAGACTATCACTGTTCATATTGTAAGCCTGGCTGACGGCTCCCTTTAGCGGGTGCTCTCGCTCACAGATGGTTACAGTGCTGCTCCGTGGTCCACTCTCCTGCAGGTGATGAATTGACTGGGCATGCGTCAAACGACCACCCGGAGCAAGCGGATAGCGATGATGATGCTGGTACGTGGCCAGTAAATTTTTGTGACAGTTTTTTTGCATGGTTAAGTAGTTATTATAACGACAAGGCTGCAGCGAGTTGATGCGATGCGCGGTAGTCTGCAGTAATTGAAATAAAGATGTAAAGAAGAGTGGGTGGAACCCATTATACAAATAATCCAAGCCTACGATGGAGAAAATTATGCCACCATAGCGCATAGCTTACAACGGTTGGTGTGGAATGTAGTCCAACTGCGGTAATATCCTTCCTTCGCACCTCCACGTTGGGAGCACCCCCACCGGGCCTTCCCCAAGGGCAGTGCTGCAGAAACAAATCGTAATACTGCAAAATATCAAGAAATATGTAGATATGTGTATTCCATAATAATGCACAGTACCATGTCGAGCCATATCAAAATTTTTTTTGTCATTGTTTGTAGGTTGTTATTATAGTTGCAATGTAGAGCGCGCTTGCTTTTCATTCACCCACATTATACTTTGCTCGAACTCAGTCAAATTTAATTTAGCTTCAACAATGTTAACACGCGAACTGCTAAGAATTCCCATGCAACTGGTTTGCTTCTGGTCTTAGCTACGTATTGGCAAAGGAAAACTTGCCGAATTGTTTGTAAAACCAACTTGTGGCCAAGTCACACAAATTGCTGAAAGGTCTTTGAACTCAACTTGCAAGGCAAGTTAATATCCCTAAAATCAATACTCTTAGAAATAAGAACAGTAGAAACATACAAAAAGATATTCACTATTTTGTATGGTTTTATACAATTCAAATCTGGGGAACGTCTGCTGACTCTAATACAAGAACAAAACAAAAAATTCCGGAACAAAGCTCTCCACACTCTAGTAGGTGCCCCATTCTATGTGAGAAACTAGGTTATAGAGGTTCGAAAACCATGAAAACCCATTATCAGCTGATCTTCTGGACAGCAGTCAACCACTAGACCTCCCATTCCAATTTGACCAACCAAATTAAACCCCTACCAAACAAACACAAGTATAATGTCATAACCATTGCAAATTACCATGGAATTTAGTTATTTTCAATATAGGCAGGTACTAAATTAATATATTCTGCTTACAGTTGAAAAAGATAACTAAAAGAAAATTTGCTGTCTAAAGTTTCTTATACTCCAAATCAGGATTATATAGCTCTTATATACTTTAAAATACAGATAGACAGACTGATGGACTGACATGGCAATATCGACTCGGCTGCTGATGCTGGTCAATAACACATATAATAAGATACTTCCTTCTGGATGTTATTTTCACAAAGCCATAGCCTATATTATGGGTTCAGTGAATACTTAATTTTCAAGTAAATCTAGTAATCTTCGTTGGCGCTTCGACCCATTTTTTATAATTTAAAAACTATTGCATACGTCGGACGTTGCAATCGAAAGCGCAGTATTCTTTAACTTTGTAAATTCGGCAAATTTATTTTATAATCTTGATCAACCTACTAACTGGTTATCAAATATTGGAATGATAAAAGAAAAACCAGTGGAAATGTTGCAGTCGGACGCAACAGACTGCGGTATACTCGATACCTGTATTAAAACCGGTAAAAAGACGCCGATTACAAAGGGGTACGGATGCGGGAGGGGTTTACGCTGATTCAAAAATTTTCTGATGCAGATTTGGGATGCCACCAGATATCTTCGTTCCAAATTTGGTGACTCTAGTTAAAGTTTGTCGGGGAAGGAGCGCTGGGGATGGTATGGGTGGGCGTGGCATCACCATTTTTGCTGCAGATCTTTGTGGAATGTCGATTGCTATTTTTCTTCCAAATTTGGTGACTCTAGCACAAAGTATGTAAAAGGTGGTGGAAGGGGGGCTGGGAATAGTATGGGTGGGCGTGCCATCAATATTTTTGCTGCAGATCTTTGTGGTATTTCAATTGCCATCTTCCAACCAAATTTTGTGACTAGCTCAAAATTTTTAAAAGGTGGGGGAAGGGAGGCTGGCGGTTGTATGGGTGGGCGTTCCATCCAAAATTTGGGGTTTGTTACCAGGCATCTTCCTACCAAATTTGGTGGTTCCAGCTCAAACACTATGAAAGATACGCGCATTCCCTTTTTTAACGAAGCATTGGGGTGGCTGGGGCGGTATGGGTGGGCGTGGCATCCAACGTTTTGATGCAGTTTTTTGGGGGTTGTTAGTAGCTGTCTTCTTACCAAATTTGGTAGTTCTAGCTGTAAGGATTTGCGAAATAGGTGGATTTGTCGACTTTGGGCTATCGAATTTATCGATTTCCCAGCCTCCCAGTTGTCTTAGAGCCCCAATCTTGACATTTTATCACACCATGACGGACATTGCACAAATTCAATTTGCTCTTTGCCTTTGGTATCGAGTATAACAAGATTGACAAGAAGATAGAAAAACAATATTAAATTGAAAACAATTACAAAATATTAAATTAATGATTTTGATTGTCAACTAAATGTGACGACCAGTAGATGTCACTTGTGTGGAGATGCTTCTGTCTCCTGCTCGTTGTGTTTGACCTTAAGTTGTTTGCAATAGGATTGACATGATTGTTAAGCTAGTCATTGTACTGTCTTCTTTGTATTTTATTTGCTTTCCTGTCCAGGTATTAACCAAAGTAGTACACCTGGGTTTCCAGAGGAATTACCATATTGTTAAGTTGAATCAGAGATTTGTTTCCATCGACAAAAATGTACCCCGGCTGCAGTACTTGCGCTAGATGAGATGGCGAGAAACACATTTTCTTCTGCGTAGGTGATAAGTAATATGTTACCTTCTACTGGAATCATCAGAATGGACCAAGGACCTTAGCCTGAGGAATACATTCAATTTTTGTCCCCTTTCTTCAACCACAAATGAGCAGTAAGTCAGGAAAGATTTAAAAAGCAAGTATTGTGTAGATGGTAAAAGATATTTTAGTTTAAATAAGAAACCACTATGACAAACGCAATCCAACGCACGCTGAACCTAGCTGACTCTACCTCAAAGTTTGTAAAAGGTGGGAAAAGGGGGGCTGGGGGCAGAATGGGTGGGCGTGGCTCCAAAACTTCGATGCAGATTTTTGGGGGTCGTTACCAGCTATCTACCTACCAAACTTGGTGGCTCTAGCTCCACAACTCTGGAAGATACACACATTCTCGTTTTTGACGAAGCGTTGGGGTGGATGCGGGCGGCTAGAGCAGTATTGGTGGGTTTTGGGGGGTCAAGGGCTTTTTTAACTTTAAAATGCGGGCGGAATAGGTAGGCGTGGCTCCAAAATTTTTGATGCAGTTTTTGGGGGCTGCTAGTAGGTATCTTCTCACCAAATTTGGTAGTTCTAGCTGTAAGGATGTGCGAAACATGCAGATTTATCGGTTCTTAGTTATCGAATTTATCGATTTGACAGCCCCCTAGTTATTGTAGAACCCCAATCTTGGCACTATAATTTACTATCCCATAGGTAAAGAGAATTGGAAAGTTTCAAGTCTCTAGCTTGGACGGACAGACGGACAGACACCATGACGGACATTGCACAAAGCCAATATACTCTTTACCTTCGGTAGCGAGTCTAATAAGTGGAAACGTTGTAGTCGGACGCAAACAACTGCTTTATATTCGATACCTGTTTAAAAATAGGTAATAAGAGGCCCTTATTGCAAAGGGGTTCGGATGTGGCAGATGTGGTGACTGTAGCTCAAAAACTGTGAAGGATACAAGACTTCTCGTTCTTAAAGATGCGGTGGGGCGTGGGGCATAGTTTGGGAGCGTGGCATAAACATTTTTGCTACAGTTTTTGGGGAACATCACTTAACTTGGCACCAAATTTGGTGGCTCTTGCTCAAAAACTGTGCAAGATGTAGGCGTTTCCGATTTCAATGTGCTTATTAAACTTATTAAACTATAACACCGCAGGCTTAGAGTAAATTGAGCTTGTGCAATGTCCATCATGGTGTCTGTCCGTATGAACGCAACCTTTTTTGACAGCCTTGAAACTAGAGACTTGAAACTACGTTAATATTTGGTTAAACAAATATTTGGGTAACAAGTCAATGCACCATGGGACGCAAATCTCTAAAACACACATATGCCCCCCAATTTAACAGCAAGAGTCATCAAATCTGGAACGAAGATAACTAACAGTTCCCCTTAAGTTTTGCATTAAAACTTTGCCACGCTCACCCCTGACGCCCCAGTTCTCTGCAAAATATGGTAGGTTGACAGCGGATGACATTCCACAGCTTTTGAGCAAGTGTAAAATACAATACAAAATACATCACAAATTTTTGTAAGCCACACTCACACAACCCGCCCCCATACTCCCCTTTGCAAACTAGCCAATTACCAGATATTTTAATACTGATATCACCGTTTTCAATTGTTGTCTATGTACATTTGCGCTTTTGCAAACGTTTTTTGGCAAAAACCGAATTCAACCGCTACAATTGCAGTGGTTTCGTAACGACTATATTTTGTTTAGCTTAACCTTAATTTTTTTACATATTTAGATTGTTGATGTAGACCCCATTTACACGCTGAAGCTTTTTCATGAAGTTTTTTTTCATTCTGTTTTAAAACTTATTCGGAATTCAGGTCGCATTTACACGCTGAAGTTTTTCAGAGAAATTTTTCCTTTGAAAATGCAACTCTGGTTTAAATTTATGGTCGATAAACATACACAGTTAACACCAGTTCAATTAATTCTTTCGTAAATAACATTTCTTTTAATAATTTATAAACCACAATAATATATTTACTATTTGCGCTAATATTTGCTTGTGCGATATTTCGTATCAATAACTTTATTTTCACATCAAACACTGTGCAACTCTGTGTTTACATTCTATCGGAATAAGGCAAAGCAAAATTAGAAGCAAGATTCACGACTTAACAAGTAGTGAATTTTTGCTTGAAGTTTTACCCCTCTACTCCCCTTGCCTACAAACAACAGATTTAGAGAGAAAATTCACGAAAAAACTTCAGCGTGTAAATGGGGTCGTACTTTCGATCGTGATTACTAAATTTTTATAAAATATATTTTAGCAATTTTCATTGGCTCAACACGAGCGCTAGCAACAATAATCATTTATTGTATAGTCTATGACACTATAATTTGTACAGTCGAACTTTCATTTAACGAACTTCCGTACAACGAAGCTTTTATTCATTTTCACTCAACCCCATTCTATACGAGTTTTCTCTGCAACGAAAATTTTCTCTTTATATGGAAGATCGACTGTAATCTGCATGTATTGTAATCCTTTAAGTATATTCTATTCTATACGAGTTTTCTCTGCAACGAAAATTTTCTCTTTATATGGAAGATCGACTGTAATCTGCATGTATTGTAATCCTTTAAGTATATATTTAAATACGTAGGTATATATGGATAAACAAAAAACGTAATTTGAAGCAACCCAACTAAAGAACCAAGGATCGATTGATTAAAATGGATGTATAATTATATATTTACCTCCTGTTTATCCTTTTCCTTGCGAGCACATTCCTCAGCTTTGCGTCGTCTCCACATAAGTAGACTCTCCTCGGCGTTCTTACGCTCAACAAGCCGCTTCTTCTCATCGCACCACAACAACGGATTTTGTATGTGGTCGTGGCAAAAGGCACCCATTTCATCGCTGGTCGTCATCTTTTAGAGATAGGAAGAGCGCCTCGAGAGCGGAAGTAGCGTAACGTTCAGCAAATATCGCGCTACTGAAACAGTTCCGTATAAAACCCAAACGTTCGATATCTTAGTCGAGTTGCTCGAGCTGGCTTGTGCCTGGCACGGCTAATGATTTAAGTTTTTGGCCTACCACTTCACTTTGGTTGTCTAGGCAGCGTCGCTATCCAGCAAATTATTGATAGTCTAGGTTAGGGTGGTGCACAGGCTGCACGAAAGCGTCGCGCTTCTGTCCTTGAAGTTGTTTGTTAAGTCAGGCTAGGATTGCAGCTCATTTGCGAAACTAGCTCTCTGGCTATTCAAATATTTCATCTGATAAGCACGCTGCCGCTGCCAATGTTTGCGCACACTGCAATTGAGCTTCTGAAACGATTCACTTGCTGAACCTAACGAGACTTGGACATAAAATATATATTTACTTTATTAAAAGGCGCGTGCTTTTGGGGTTGGTTCGTAGTGGTGCCTAATTTCTCCAGCTTGACCTGATTTGTGTGTGTTTGCATAACAATGAAGAGTTTCCAAAAATATCAATATTGTTTTAGGTGACTGCAATATTGTAGTCAAGCGTTAACCTAGTTAAACAGTCCTCACATACATTTTGATGTTAACCAATCTTTGAAGTTTTGCTCACATTCAGCCCAAGCCGAAGCAACCTCCATAGCTGCTGGATGGCTATATTTTACAAGCAGTCATGCTTACTGTCTCCATCACCCTGAAATGCCGGAGAAGCCTAGATTTTTTGTCTAAGGGGTAAAATAGCACAAAGTAGAGAATTAGATTAGGCTAAAGCAGATAAAAACAAGTGGAAACGTTGCAGTCGGACGCAACCGACTGCGGCATACTCGATACCAGTATTTAAACCGATAAAAAGAGGGGGGCAAAGGGGTACGGACTGGGAAGGGGTGTACGCTGCCTTAAAGATTCTCCGATGCAGAGGAGAATGCCTCCAGCTATCTTCCTTCCAAATTTGATGACTCTAGCTCGAAGTTTGTAAAAAGTGGGGAAAGGGGGACTAGGGGCGGAATGGGTGGGCGTGGCATCCAATTTTTGATGCAGATCTTTGTGGAATGTCAATTGCTATCTTCATACCAAATTTGGTGACTCTAGCTCGAAGATTGCAAAAAGTGGGGAAAGGGGGGCTGGGGTCGGTATGGGTGGGCGTGGCATCCATATTTACGCTGCAGATCTTTGTGAAATGTCAATTGCTACCTTCATACCATTTGGTGACTCTAGCTCAAAGTTTGTAAAATGTGGGGAAGGGGGCGGGGGCGGTATGAGTGGGCGTGGCATCCAACTTTGCTGCAGGTCTATGTGGAATGTCGATTGCTACCTTCATACCAAATTCGGTGACTCTAGCTCAAAGTTTGTAAAAGGTGGAGAGAGGGGGGCTGGGAGCGGTATGGGTGGGCGTGGCATCCAAATTTTTGCTGCAGATCTATGTGGAATGTCAATTGCTACCTTTATATCAAATTTGGTGAATCGAGCTCAAAGTTTGTAAAAAAGGAGATATAAGCTTTTTTGGCCCTAAATAGCGGGGGGGGGGGGGGGCTGGGGGCGGAATGGGTGGGCGTGGCTCCAAAGTATTGGTTTTGTGCAATGTCCTTCATGGTGTCCGTCCGTCTGTCCGTATGTATGTTCGGAACTTTTTTCCACACCCTTCAAGCTAGAGACTTGAAACTTTCCGATTCTGTTTATCTATGGGATTGTAAATTAAACTGAATGATGGGGCTCTACGATAACTGGGGGGCTGGCAAATCGATAAGCTCGATAGCTCAAAACCGATAGATCTACATATTTTGCACATCCTTACAGCTAGAACTACCAAATTTGGTGAGAAGATACCTACTAGCAACTCCAAAAATCAACATCAAACATTTTGGAGCCACGCCCACACATTCCGATGCCACACCCACCCATTCCGGTAGCTGGTGGCATCCCCATCTGCATCGGGGAATCTTTAAGGCAGCGTACACCCCTGCTTGTTTTGAACAAAGTGGTAAGAACATACAAAATAAATATTAGCGCCACAAATGCACTCTTTTTAAAAGTCTACCAAATCTACTTTTATGAAGGCATGTGCTTATTACATTTGACTTCTTGTTACTTTTATTCTAATCATTGAGAAGGAGATATAATTTTCATTGAAAGTGATCGTAGAAATAGAACGAAATCTTTTGTTTTTACCCTTGAAAGTTTAGTAGTTGATCGGCTAAGTTTTCGATTAAATTGATATCAGATACTAAAAACTAAAACGATAGAAGTGAACAATATTAGTTTTTGACCTTGTCAAAAAGTTGATTTGCTGTATATAATTTAAAGCCGGCAGCCTTCGGGCATTCTCTAAAGTTTATTATACTCGATACCGAAGGTAAAGAGTATATTGGGTTTATGCAATGTTCGTCATGGTGTCTGTCCGTCTGTCCGTCTGTATGAACGCAACTTTTTTCTACACCCTTCAAGCTAGAGACTTGAAACCTTCCAATTCTCTTTATCTATGGGAAAGTAAATTAAAGTGTCAAGATGGGGGTTCTACTATAACTGGGTTGCTGGCAAATCGATAAATTCGATAACTCAAAACCGAAAAATCCTCATATTTCGCACATCAACAGAACTACCAAATTTGGTGAGAAGATACCTACTAGCAACCCCCAAAAAACTGCATCAAAAATTTTGGAGCCACGCCCAACCATTCCGCCCCCAGCCCCCCGCAATTTAAAGTCAAAAAAGCTTATATCTCCCATAGTTTTTGAGCTAGAGCCACCAAATTTGGTGCCAAGATAGGCGATGAGGACCCCCCAAAAACTGCATCAAAAGTCTGGAGGCCACGCCCACCAATACCGCCCTAGCCGCCCCCAGCTGCCCCAACGCTTCGTCAAAAAACTAGAATGTGTGTATCTTTCAGAGTTGTGGAGCTAGAGCCACCAAATTTGGCAGGAAGATAGCTTGCAACGACCCCCAAAAAACTGCATCAAAGTTTTGGAGCCACGCGCACCCCTTCCACCCCATTTCCACACCTTTTACAAACTTTGAGCTAGTGTAGTGTGTATATGCATTAAATAACACCCTGTATTTACATACATAAGTATGCGACACTTTGTTGCAAACAATAACAAACATATAGCCAAAAGCGCGAGCCACATGAGGTTATTGACTCAGGCTCATATTAGGCTCAAGTACACTAGCCGGCCATTCAGCTGACGGCGCATATCCCACGCTACGCTTATGTAGCGCATACCACGAGTAATATATATGTACTCGCAATGCATGCATATACCATGCACACTCTCTCCATATTCTTATTATTATATAGTGCAGAGAGCCGCTCCGCTGCCGGCGTCATTGGCAGCGCAGCTCCGCGGCTATAGGCTAAAATATACTTTAAGATATATTGTACGATTTATTAAATAAAGAACTGCAAACAACGACAGTAATGTCTTCTAATTTGTATCACCGAGCCCGTTAAAGTACATGGCGACCGTGACAATGCCGAATCGGCATGAAATAAAATTAAAAAAGTTTGAGAGCACAAATATTATCAAAAACTAAGCAAAAATCAGAGATAACAACAAAACAATAAAAGCTGAACAAAACTGCGGCAGAATTGTAATTCGAATTAAACTTTTGTGACGTATTAAAAAAAAAAAAAAAAAAAAAATTAATATTTTTTTTGAAAAAGGACTAACAAATTCACAGCAACAAGAGCCGTCACAACCTGTTATAGTACATCCAAGGTTATTTACACCATCCAATTAACAGAGCCTGTGCGACAACCAGCACCGGCGACGGAACGAGTAACCAACGCGGAAATGCCTGTGCAGCCAGCACCGGCCACTTAAATTTAATGCGGAGGACAGCGGTCTGCTGGTCCTCTACAGCAACGAGGGATAGAAAGTCCTCTACAACAACGAGGGACACTAACATCTACAACAACGAGGGATAGAAAGTCCTCTACAGCGACGAGGGATAAAAGTCCTCTACAACAACGAGGGATAAAAAGTCCACTACAACAACGAGGGACACTAACATCTACAACAACGAGGGATAAAAGTCCTCTACAGCGACGAGGGATAAAAGTCCTCTACAACCACGAGGGAGCCGTTATTAATTGTAATATAATAGACATAAATAATAATACTGTCTCAAAATGTACACTCCCCAAAATGCAATGTAAAGAATTTTTTGTAAAGACCAAGCAGATGTGTAACGGTCGTTAGTTTCAATTTGAACATACGCAGCAACTTGGGTTTCTCATAGCTGCCAGCTTTGGCTCGTGCTTGCATGCAATTATCGAAAATTCTTGCCGCTGCCTAACGCGCCGACGCCCACGCTGCCAGCGCAGCTAACTTTGCTTAAGTCGCTGCATAAAGCTCTGCCGGGGCAAAAATTGGTCTGTCCGCTGCAAATTGGCCCCAAATCGATGGGAAAATTGAGCTTAAAAATTAACACATGTGCGGAAAGGCAAAAAGTTAAAGCCTAAAATTCAATCCGTCACCATCACCGCCTAGACACAGTGATTGAGACCGGCAAAACAATTTTTGGCCGACCAATACCTTTGGAATTGTCCCCCAAGAGCCTCATTTCGCCGTCATCCGGGCCCGCACGAGCTCTACCGCTGTTGCTAAAGCGTACCGTGTTCGGGGTGGAGACGACAGTGTTGTTTGTTTGGCATTTGGAATATTCACCCTGCTGCTGACAGCCCGAAAAGCCTCATAAAGTCGAGATCGGTTCAAGCTGCGCCGCTGGCGGAGCACCGACTCCCCACTGGGTAGCCTTTGAGCCCCACTTTTCAACCCCTCGTCTGCGCGGGAATCGAACAGCCCCAGCGCTAAAAATCGGCAAACCACATTCACCAAACTAATCTCTTGTGCAAAAACGCTCAAAAAGAGAAAAATCAATTCTTTATATAAATCTACATAGCTAGAAATAATTGTAAATGGCAAAAACAATCAACAATATTGGTGAAAAACACTAATCAAGTGCAAGCAGTATAAAACCAAAAAATAAAAAAAAATAGCTAAGAGTATTAAATAAAGACATTCAAGAGCAAAGCCAACAAATTAAAAACTATACCCAACCCAAACCAATTAAAAAAAAAAAAAAAAAAACTTGTGTGTGAAAACGAAAAAAGAAAACAAACCGCATCCCGAAGATAAATGCAGCTCTCCGAAAGGCCTTTCAGCGAGGATTGTACATGTAAGTTCTCCTCAAGAAAAGTGATTTAATAACTGTGTTTGCTTTTTTTTTTTTAAATACAATATAAGAGCGCCAACAGCCAAATCAGCTGTTCGCTAAAAGTGCAATGAACTCGTGTATCGGTATTTGAGCTCTTCTCACACATTTTGATGCTGCACAGTTGAAGCGCTGATATGGTTGTTGTTGTTTTGCGTGACAAATTTTGTGGGAAATTTAGTTTCTTATTTTTTCGTACACTAACCAACATCATCGAGTTACAAAACAAAAAAAAAAAAACAAGTGGAAACGTTGCAGTCGGACGCAACCGACTGCGGCATACTCGATACCAGTATTAAAACAGGTAAAAAGATGCCTGATTGCAAAGGGGTACGGATGGGGCAGGGGTGTACGCTGCCTTAAAGATTCTCCGATGCAGATGGGGATGCCACCAACAATCTTCCTTCCAAATTTGGTGACTCTAGCTCATAGTTAGTAAAAGGTGGGGAAAGGGGGGCTGGAGGTGGTATGGGTGGGCGTGGCATCCAAAGTTTTACTGCAGATCTTTCCGAAATGTCAATTGCTATCTTCATACCAAATTTGGTGACTCTAGCTTGAAAATTGTTAAAAGTGGGGAAAGAGGGGCTGGGAGTGGTATGGGTGGGCGTGGCATCCAAATTTTTGCTGCAGATCTTTGTGAAATGTCAATTGCTATCTTCCTTCCAAATTTGGTGACTCTAGCTCGAAGTTGTTAAGAGTGGGTAAAGGGGGCTGGGGCGGTATGGGTGGGCGTGGCATCCAAATTTTTGCTGCAGATCTTTGTGGAATGTCAATTGCTTTCCACATACTAAATTTGGTGACGATAGTTCAAAGTTTGTAAAAGGTGTGGAAAGGGGGTGGAAGGGGTGCGCGTGGCTCCAAATTTTTGATGCAGTTTTTTGGGGGTCGTTGCAAGCTATCTTCCTACCAGATTGGGTGGCTCTAGATCCACAACTCTGGAAGATACACGCATTTCTGTTTTTGACGAAGCGTTGGGGCATCTGGGGGCGGCTAGGGTGGTATTGGTGGGCGTGGCATCCAAACTTTTGATGCAGTTTTTGGGGGGTCATCATCAGCTATCTTGGCACCAAATTTGGTGACTATAGTTCAAAAACTGTGAGAGATATGGGCTTTTCTGATTTAAAAATGCGATGGGGCTGGGGGCGGATTGGGTGGGCATGACTCCAAAACTTTGATGCAGTTCTTTGGGGGTCGTTACCAGCTATCTTCCTACCAAACTTGGTGGTTTTAGCTTCACAACTCTGGAAGATAGACGCACTCCCGTTTTTGACGAAGCGTTGGGGCATCTGGGGGCGGCTAGGGTGGTATTGGTGGGCGTGGCATCCATACTTTTGATACAGTTTTTGGGGGATCATCATCACCTATCTTGGCACCAAATTTGGTGGCTCTAGCTAAAAAACTGTGGGAGTTATAGGCTTTTTTTACTTTAAACTGCGGGGTGGCTGCGGGCGGAATGGGTGGGCGTGACTCCAAAACTTTGCAGTTTTTTGGGGTTCGTTAGCAGCTACCTTCCTACCAAATTTGGTGGCTCTAGCTTCACAAATCTGGAAGATACACGCATACTCGATTTTGACGAAGCGTTGGGGCAGCTGGGGGCGGCTAGGGTGGTATTGGTGGGCGTGGCATCCAAACTTTTGATGCAGTTTTTGGGGGGTCATCATCATCTATCTTGGCAAAATTTGGTGGCTCTAGCTCAAAAATTGTGGGAAATATAGGCTTTTTTGACTTTAAAATGCGGGGGGGGCTGGGGGCGCAATGGGGGGCGTGGCTCCAAAATTTTTGATGCTGTTTTTTGGGGGTTGCTAGTAGCTATCTTCTTACCAAATTTGGTAGTTCTAGATGTAAGGGTGTGTGAAATATGCGGATTTATCGTTTTTTAGCTATCGAATTTATCGATTTGCCAGCCCCCCAGTTATCGTAGAACCCCAATTTTGACACTTTAATTTACTGTCCCATAGATAAAGAGAATTGGAAAGTTTCAAGTCTCTAGCTTGAAGGGTGTGGAAAAAACTTGCGTTCATACAGACGGACAGACGGACAGACACCATGACTTCGGTATCGAGTATAAAAAATAAAAACCATGTAAATTATTTATTGTAAATTCTTTAAAGTAAAATTCTTCAGTAAATTCAAATAAGCTTAAAAAAAAAAATTAAAAAAAAATTATCTCAATTTTAAATTGTTAATTATTAAATAAAAATCAAAATTAGTTGTTTGGACAAAGAGCTTAGTTTTGTGGTTTGGTACAAATAATGCCCATTTCTTTTTATACTCGATACCGAAGGTAAAGAGTATATTGGGTTTGTGCAATGTCCGTCATGGTGTCCGTCCGTCCGTCCGTCCGTCCGTCCGTCCGGCCGTCTGTATGTTCGCAACTTTTTTCCACACCCTTCAAGCTAGAGACTTGAAACTTTCCAATTCTCTTTATCTATGGGATAGTAAACTAAAGTGTCAAGATGGGGGTTCTACGATAACTGGGGGCTGGCAAATCGATAAATTCGATAACTCAAAACCGATAAATCCACATATTTCGCACATCCTTACAGCTAGAACTACCAAATTTGGAGGGAAGGTAGCTAATAGCAACCCTAAAAAAACTGCATAAAAATTTTCGAGCCACGCCCACCCATTCCGCCCCAGCCCCCCCCGCAATTTAAAGTCAAAAAAGCCTATAGCTCCCACAGTTTTTGAGCTAGAGCCCCCAAATTTGGTGCCAAGATAGGTGATGATGACCCCCCAAAAACTGCATCAAAAGTTTGGATGCCACGACTACCGATACTGCCCTAGCCACCCCCATCCACCCCAACGCTTCGTCAAAAACGGGAATGCGTGTATCTTCCAGAGTTGTTGAGCTAGAGCCTCCAAATTTGGTAGGAATATACCTGGTAACGACCCCCAAAAAACTGCATCAAAGTTTTGGAGCCACGCCTACACATACCGCCCCCAGCCCCCCTTTCTCCACATTATACATACTTTGAGCTAGAGTCACAAAATTTGGTGTGAAGGTAGTAATTGACATTCCACATAGATCTGCATCAAAAATTTGGATGCCACGCTACCCATACCGCCCCCAGCCCCCCTTTCCCCACTTTTTACAAACTTTGAGCTAGAGTCACCAAATTTGGAAGGAAGGTAGCAATTGACATTCCACAAGGAACAGCAGCAAAACTTTGTATGCCACGCCCACCCATACCGCCCCCAGCCCCCCTTTCCACACTTTTTACAAACTTTGAGCTAGAGTCACAAATTTGGAAGGAAGATAGCAATTGACATTTCACAAAGATCTGCAGCACAACTTTGGATGCCACGCCCACCCATACCGCTCCCAGCCCCCCTTTCTCCACTATTTACAATTTTCGAGCTAGAGTCACCAAATTTGGTATGAAGATAGCAATTGACATTCCACACAGATCTGCATCAAAAATGTGGATTCCACGCCCACCCATACCGCCCCCAGCCCCCCTTTCCCCATTTTAAACAATTTTCGAGCTAGAGTCACCAAATTTGGTATGAAGATAGCAATTGACATTCCACAAAGATCTGCATGAAAACTTTGGATGCCACGCCCAGCCATACTGCCCCCAGCCCCCCTATCAACAGCTCTTACTAACTTTCAGCTAGAGTCACAAAATTTGGTAGGAAGATAGTTGGTGGCATCCCCATCTGCATCGGAGAATCTTTAAGGCAGCGTACACCCCTGCCCCATCCGTACCCCATTGCAATCAGGCCTCTTTTAACATGTTTTAATACTGGTATCGAGTATGCCGCAGTCGGTTGCGTCCGACTGCAACGTTTCCACTTGTTTGTATAAATTTCTTTATATACAATAATGCTGCACTAACATGTATTAATAATTATTATTTTTCCCAATTATATTTTTGATTGTTTTTGGTTGCCATTTTAGTCATTTAGTTATTTTTATTTAATTTAATTAAAATTTTTATTTTACTCGTTTGGTAAATTAACCGAATCCCCCGCTGCTTCTCAGCCAAGAAAAAAAAAATAAAAAATTATTTAGACAATAAATATTTAGCTGCGAAATATTTTATTAAGAAATGAAGACGAAGTACAAGTGAATGTACGACCAGCATGGTCCAAATAAAATTAAGTTATTTTAATAAATTTCCGAATGTTCTATGAAAGAAAGAAAATGAAGAGATAAGTTGGTGTGTTATTTCCTGAGGTGGGCATGAAAACATAACAGGGTAGGAGAAATCACAAATGGGGATCGTCATCAATAAGTACAACGAGGATCCAGGTTGGGAGGTAAAGACAGCGATGGTCGCTCAACAGCTAAGACCTCGCATTTGGGCGAAAAACTACAAAGAGACGAAGCAACCATTTTTATCCGCTGCTAATTTATTTTCATCTTGGTTTCTACCTTTTTTTTTCTTCGTATTGTTCTAAATACAGGTTTGACTTTTCTTTCCTATAGTTTCTGTTTTTGTTATTTTTGATTTAGTAGGGATCCTATTCATTTAATGAGTGTGTAGGTTCGTCGATCATGGCAACGAACCCCCCACCCGCAAGAGCTACGGAACCAGAGGATCCCAATCGCCATTTTCGTCGACCAGAGTCTGTGGTTAGTGATGCTACTACTGACCCAGCGGTACCGAGCCCACTGTTACATTTCGCTCTCGGGCGCAACACACAGTGGGGCAAACCTTGATGACGCTACAGATGACTCTGCGGGTTTAGTAGCTTCAAATAGGCAGGGATATTATGTACATGCACATTCACATTCAAATATTTTCTCTCCGCCGCAAGGCTTCAAATTAACAAAAAAAAAATAATATATAGGTAAAAATATATAATGACAAGTAGGGAATATATACAGATCACTAACAACACTTAAAATAAAACAAAACAAAAAGAGATCAAGAGGTGGACAGAAAAATTTCATAAATAAAAAAATTAATAGATTAAATAAACAACTTTATAATAGTGAACCGGTAGAATGGAATGAAAATGTAAAAATAGCTGAAGAACTTGAGACAACTTATAGAAAATTAGAGCTCTATAAAAAGAGGGAATACAAATATTCCGCAAATGAAGATATTCCTAAGAGGATTGTAAGGGACCTCTCTACGAAGTATCTTGCGAGTACACTTGTATTCATACAAAATAGTGGTAACAAAATATAGAGCTCTGCTTGCGCAATTTAGAACAAAATAGGCTCAAACGAGAATCAAAGAGAACCATTAGTCCATATTTGGTTATAAAGGTTAAGCCACAGGAAACATAATGGGTATAGTAGACGTAAAATCGGTAGATTCGACCGCCAACGTTATCAATAAAGTTGACGTGTCATCACCGGATTTGCAGTACATGCTAATTTTAGTAGCCATTATCGTAGGCCTTATGCTGTTAAATATAGCATTCAAAATATACAAAATACACAGCAGAAGTTTGAAAAATAAGTACATAAGTCGAGGTAACGATCTGGATAAATCTAGATACTTTACAACAAAAAAATAAATAAAATAATAAACAGATAAAAAAAATAAGAATGACAACTTATGGCCATCTGCCAATATATTAAAAAGTTAAAAAAAAAACCAATTGTAATAAATATATTAATACAAAATATGCGAAGTTAAAAAAAAAAACACATATAAGTATACATTCCCTGACTGTTTTCGAATCGAAAAAAAATGACCATAAATTCCGAAAGAAGCGCTTGCGAAGCTTGAGACATAAATGCAAAAAGCTGCGTGCAAGGTCAAAGTAATTGCATCGCCCTCTGGCCATTCTTATGAAAAATAGCTGACGTGCAAACATTTCATACTGACTGTACAATTTGAAAACCAAAGTAAATTTACAAAATAGTTTTTGAAATCAGAAAAATTATGCTTTAGTGAAAAACTCACAATAAAACAATTCAACAAACGCCTTCCGTGTTCTTGTTTAATTACCAAATAAAATTTAAAAAAAAATATATATATATATATATAAGTTACACCCTGCATGTCAAAGTCTCGAAAAGTAGGCAGACCGCCAAGACACAACAACAACTTGGCTGACGAGACTCAACAACAACAACATAAGCAGTCACCATATCACGCGCAGACACAGGTTGCGCAAGAAGCCACGAGCGCTGAACAAACATTAGCGCGGCTCACTGTGGGACAGGCGGATGCAACCGGACACCTGCATACTGCAACGTTCTACAGGCGCGAACGGCAGAGGGCACAGAGGAGAAGCCACGTGCGCTTAGTGCGCACTCTACAGGCCAGCGACCGTGGGACCAACAACGGCAGCGGTATTGACGGCAGCGGCAGCATAAGCAGGGACGCCGGCAGAGCCCTACGCTCTTAAGTGGTTAATTATAAGCCAATTGTAATTAGTTCTTAAACAACATCTCAAGAATAAAGTTGTTTTTTTTATTAAATTAATTTTCTAATTATTTAATTGGCGCCCGAGCAGGGACCGCGAAGAATAAAAAAGTTTACGCGTCGAAAAATAGAGTACATAGAAAAATACAGCTACTGTTCGCGAAGCGCATAAAGTGACCAAGTGAACGCGACCGAGTATAAAGCAATCAAACCCAAAGATTGCGAATATACAGTGAACTAAACTTTCTTCGCGGTTCCATAAAGAAACCAGATTGCTGATACCCTATAGTGTCCGTCCGTTGGGTACCGCGAAATTGTGTGTGAGCTGCAGGATCCTGAGTAACTATACTCCACCGAGGGAATAGACGAAAGAGATAAATCCGGGCCACCGTCGCGGGAATCACCAATGATTAAAATACTACTGTAAGCGTATCCTTTAAGATAAAATTGTCAATATATAAGAAAAATCATAACAAGAAAACAAGAATTTAGGCAACGAATGCCATCAAGAAAAAATATAAAAACGTTCAAGAAATAATAAAAGCGAATTTAAAGTAAAGTAAATAAAGTGAAATATTTTTCTCAAGCTAAAAATATTAGATAAAAAACTTTTGTTTAAGCTAAATTTGAAAAAACTTAAATATAAGGAATATGTTCCTCTAATAGAACATAACACAGTGGAAACGTTGCAGTCGGACGCAACCGACTGCGGTATACTCGATACCAGTATTAAAAATTTTGATGCCCATCCATGATGATGCACATGGTTGGCGTGGCATTCAAATTTTTGGCTGCAGATCCTTGTGGAATGTCAAATGCTACCTTCATACCCAATTTGGTGACTCTAGCTCAAGTTTGTATAAAGTGGGGAAAGGGGGGCTGGGGGCGGTATGGGTGGAATTGCATCCAAATTTTTGATGCAGATCTTTGTGACGAAGCGTTGGGTGGATGGGGGCGGCTAGAGCAGTATCGGTGGGCGTGGCTCCAAAACTTTTGATGCAGTTTTTGGGGGGTCATCATCACCTATCTTGGCACAAAATTTGGTGGCTCTAGCTCAAAAACTGTGGGAGATATCCGCTTTTTTGACTTTAAATTGCGGGGGGCTGGGGGCGGAATGGGTGGGCGTGGGTTCGAAAATGTTTATGCAGTTTTTTTAGAGTTGCTATTAGCTACCTTCCCCCCAAATTTGGTAGTTCTAGCTGTAAGGATGTGCGAAATATGTGGATTTATCGGTTTTGAGTTCTCGAATTTATCGAGTTGCCAGCCCCAGTTTATCGTAGAACCCCCATCTTGACACTTTAGTTTACTAATCCCATAGATAAAGAGAATTGGAAAGTTTCAAGTCTCTAGCTTGAAGGGTGTGGGAAAAAAGTTGCGAAACATACAGACTGACAGACGGACAGACGGACGGACACCATGACGGACATTGCACAAACCCAATATACTCTTTAACCTTCGGTATCGAGTATAAAAAAGGGAACTTAAAAACATAGAATAAAAAAACAAAAATCTTTTCACACAATTGAAAATAAGAAAAAAATAACTCTTGCAACATACCATAAAAAAATTACATAATCTCTCTTGCTTTTGTTGGAAAACCGACAGCAAAATTTCCTCTCCCACACCACAACATCAAACTTTTCGCAGACTATTACTCAGCTAGGCGAAGCATTTTCCAAATTAAAAATGCTGACGA
>JARNME010000012.1:36956926-37005023 GCA_030179655.1 Scaptomyza flava | reverse complement strand
CGAATTTATCGATTTGCCAGCCCCCCAGTTATCGTAGAACCCCAATTTTGACACTTTAATTTACTGTCCCATAGATAAAGAGAATTGGAAAGTTTCAAGTCTCTAGCTTGAAGGGTGTGGAAAAAACTTGCGTTCATACAGACGGACAGACGGACAGACACCATGACTTCGGTATCGAGTATAAAAAATAAAAACCATGTAAATTATTTATTGTAAATTCTTTAAGTAAAATTCTTCAGTAAATTCAAATAAGCTTAAAAAAAAAAATTAAAAAAAAATTATCTCAATTTTAAATTGTTAATTATTAAATAAAAATCAAAATTAGTTGTTTGGACAAAGAGCTTAGTTTTGTGGTTTGGTACAAATAATGCCCATTTCTTTTTATACTCGATACCGAAGGTAAAGAGTATATTGGGTTTGTGCAATGTCCGTCATGGTGTCCGTCCGTCCGTCCGTCCGTCCGGCCGTCTGTATGTTCGCAACTTTTTTCCACACCCTTCAGCTAGAGACTTGAAACTTTCCAATTCTCTTTATCTATGGGATAGTAAACTAAAGTGTCAAGATGGGGGTTCTACGATAACTGGGGGCTGGCAAATCGATAAATTCGATAACTCAAAACCGATAAATCCACATATTTCGCACATCCTTACAGCTAGAACTACCAAATTTGGAGGGAAGGTAGCTAATAGCAACCCTAAAAAAACTGCATAAAAATTTTCGAGCCACGCCCACCCATTCCGCCCCAGCCCCCCCCGCAATTTAAAGTCAAAAAAGCCTATAGCTCCCACAGTTTTTGAGCTAGAGCCCCCAAATTTGGTGCCAAGATAGGTGATGATGACCCCCAAAAACTGCATCAAAAGTTTGGATGCCACGACTACCGATACTGCCCTAGCCACCCCCATCCACCCCAACGCTTCGTCAAAAACGGGAATGCGTGTATCTTCCAGAGTTGTTGAGCTAGAGCCTCCAAATTTGGTAGGAATATACCTGGTAACGACCCCCAAAAAACTGCATCAAAGTTTTGGAGCCACGCCTACACATACCGCCCCCAGCCCCCCTTTCTCCACATTATACATACTTTGAGCTAGAGTCACAAAATTTGGTGTGAAGGTATTAATTGACATTCCACATAGATCTGCATCAAAAATTTGGATGCCACGCCTACCCATACCGCCCCCAGCCCCCCTTTCCCCACTTTTTACAAACTTTGAGCTAGAGTCACCAAATTTGGAAGGAAGGTAGCAATTGACATTCCACAAGGAACAGCAGCAAAACTTTGTATGCCACGCCCACCCATACCGCCCCCAGCCCCCCTTTCCACACTTTTTACAAACTTTGAGCTAGAGTCACAAAATTTGGAAGGAAGATAGCAATTGACATTTCACAAAGATCTGCAGCACAACTTTGGATGCCACGCCCACCCATACCGCTCCCAGCCCCCCTTTCTCCACTATTTACAATTTTCGAGCTAGAGTCACCAAATTTGGTATGAAGATAGCAATTGACATTCCACACAGATCTGCATCAAAAATGTGGATTCCACGCCCACCCATACCGCCCCCAGCCCCCCTTTCCCCATTTTAAACAATTTTCGAGCTAGAGTCACCAATTTGGTATGAAGATAGCAATTGACATTCCACAAAGATCTGCATGAAAACTTTGGATGCCCACGCCCAGCCATACTGCCCCCAGCCCCCCTATCAACAGCTCTTACTAACTTTCAGCTAGAGTCACAAAATTTGGTAGGAAGATAGTTGGTGGCATCCCCATCTGCATCGGAGATCTTTAAGGCAGCGTACACCCCTGCCCCATCCGTACCCCATTGCAATCAGGCCTCTTTTAACATGTTTTAATACTGGTATCGAGTATGCCGCAGTCGGTTGCGTCCGACTGCAACGTTTCCACTTGTTTGTATAAATTTCTTTATATACAATAATGCTGCACTAACATGTATTAATAATTATTATTTTTCCCAATTATATTTTTGATTGTTTTTGGTTGCCATTTTAGTCATTTAGTTATTTTTATTTAATTTAATTAAAATTTTTATTTTACTCGTTTGGTAAATTAACCGAATCCCCCGCTGCTTCTCAGCCAAGAAAAAAAAAATAAAAAATTATTTAGACAATAAATATTTAGCTGCGAAATATTTTATTAAGAAATGAAGACGAAGTACAAGTGAATGTACGACCAGCATGGTCCAAATAAAATTAAGTTATTTTAATAAATTTCCGAATGTTCTATGAAAGAAAGAAAATGAAGAGATAAGTTGGTGTGTTATTTCCTGAGGTGGGCATGAAAACATAACAGGGTAGAAGAAATCACAAATGGGGATCGTCATCAATAAAGTACAACGAGGATCCAGGTTGGGAGGGTAAAGACAGCGATGGTCGCTCAACAGCTAAGACCTCGCATTTGGGCGAAAAACTACAAAGAGACGAAGCAACCATTTTTATCCGCTGCTAATTTATTTTCATTCTTGGTTCTACCTTTTTTTTTCTTCGTATTGTTCTAAATACAGGTTTGACTTTTCTTTCCTATAGTTTCTGTTTTTGTTATTTTTGATTTAGTAGGGATCCTATTCATTTAATGAGTGTGTAGGTTCGTCGATCATGGCAACGAACCCCCCACCCGCAAGAGCTACGGAACCAGAGGATCCCAATCGCCATTTTCGTCGACCAGAGTCTGTGGTTAGTGATGCTACTACTGACCCAGCGGTACCGAGCCCACTGTTACATTTCGCTCTCGGGCGCAACACACAGTGGGGCAAACCTTGATGACGCTACAGATGACTCTGCGGGTTTAGTAGCTTCAAATAGGCAGGGATATTATGTACATGCACATTCACATTCAAAATATTTTCTCTCCGCCGCAAGGCTTCAAATTAACAAAAAAAAAATAATATATAGGTAAAAATATATAATGACAAGTAGGGAATATATACAGATCACTAACAACACTTAAAATAAAACAAAACAAAAAGAGATCAAGAGGTGGACAGAAAAATTTCATAAATAAAAAAATTAATAGATTAAATAAACAACTTTATAATAGTGAACCGGTAGAATGGAATGAAAATGTAAAAATAGCTGAAGAACTTGAGACAACTTATAGAAAATTAGAGCTCTATAAAAAGAGGGAATACAAATATTCCCCAAATGAAGATATTCCTAAGAGGATTGTAAGGGACCTCTCTACGAAGTATCTTGCGAGTACACTTGTATTCATACAAAATAGTGGTAACAAAATATAGAGCTCTGCTTGCGCAATTTAGAACAAAATAGGCTCAAACGAGAATCAAAGAGAACCATTAAGTCCATATTTGGTTATAAAGGTTAAGCCACAGGGAAACATAATGGGTATAGTAGACGTAAAATCGGTAGATTCGACCGCCAACGTTATCAATAAAGTTGACGTGTCATCACCGGATTTGCAGTACATGCTAATTTTAGTAGCCATTATCGTAGGCCTTATGCTGTTAAATATAGCATTCAAAATATACAAAATACACAGCAGAAGTTTGAAAAATAAGTACATAAGTCGAGGTAACGATCTGGATAAAATCTAGATACTTTACAACAAAAAAATAAATAAAAATAATAAACAGATAAAAAAAATAAGAATGACAACTTATGGCCATCTGCCAATATATTAAAAAGTTAAAAAAAAAACCAATTGTAATAAATATATTAATACAAAATATGCGAAGTTAAAAAAAAAAACACATATAAGTATACATTCCCTGACTGTTTTCGAATCGAAAAAAAATGACCACTAAATTCCGAAAGAAGCGCTTGCGAAGCTTGAGACATAAATGCAAAAAGCTGCGTGCAAGGTCAAAGTAATTGCATCGCCCTCTGGCCATTCTTATGAAAAATAGCTGACGTGCAAACATTTCATACTGACTGTACAATTTGAAAACCAAAGTAAATTTACAAAATAGTTTTTGAAATCAGAAAAATTATGCTTTAGTGAAAAACTCACAATAAAAACAATTCAAACAAACGCCTTCCGTGTTCTTGTTTAATTTACCAAATAAAATTTAAAAAAAAATATATATATATATATATAAGTTAACACCCTGCATGTCAAAGTCTCGAAAAGTAGGCAGACCGCCAAGACACAACAACAACTTGGCTGACGAGACTCAACAACAACAACATAAGCAGTCACCATATCACGCGCAGACACAGGTTGCGCAAGAAGCCACGAGCGCTGAACAAACATTAGCAGCGGCTCACTGTGGGACAGGCGGATGCAACCGGACACCTGCATACTGCAACGTTCTACAGGCGCGAACGGCAGAGGGCACAGAGGAGAAGCCACGTGCGCTTAGTGCGCACTCTACAGGCCAGCGACCGTGGGACCAACAACGGCAGCGGTATTGACGGCAGCGGCAGCATAAGCAGGGACGCCGGCAGAGCCCTACGCTCTTAAGTGGTTAATTATAAGCCAATTTGTAATTAGTTCTTAAACAACATCTCAAGAATAAAGTTGTTTTTTTTATTAAATTAATTTTCTAATTATTTAATTGGCGCCCGAGCAGGGACCGCGAAGAATAAAAAAGTTTACGCGTCGAAAAATAGAGTACATAGAAAAATACAGCTACTGTTCGCGAAGCGCATAAAGTGACCAAGTGAACGCGACCGAGTATAAAGCAATCAAACCCAAAGATTGCGAATATACAGTGAACTAAACTTTCTTCGCGGTTCCATAAAGAAACCAGATTGCTGATACCCTATAGTGTCCGTCCGTTGGGTACCGCGAAATTGTGTGTGAGCTGCAGGATCCTGAGTAACTATACTCCACCGAGGGAATAGACGAAAGAGATAAATCCGGGCCACCGTCGCGGGAATCACCAATGATTAAAATACTACTGTAAGCGTATCCTTTAAGATAAAATTGTCAATATATAAGAAAAATCATAACAAGAAAACAAGAATTTAGGCATACGAATGCCAATCAAGAAAAAAATATAAAAACGTTCAAGAAATAATTAAAAGCGAATTTAAAGTAAAGTAAATAAAGTGAAATATTTTTTCTCAAGCTAAAAATAATTAGATAAAAAAATTTTGTTTAAGCTAAAATTTGAAAAAACTTAAATATAAGGAATATTTTCTCTAATAGAATCATAAAACAAGTGGAAACGTTGCAGTCGGACGCAACCGACTGCGGTATACTCGATACCAGTATTAAAAATTTTGATGCCCATCCATGATGATGCACATGGTTGGGCGTGGCATTCAAATTTTTGCTGCAGATCCTTGTGGAATGTCAAATGCTACCTTCATACCAAATTTGGTGACTCTAGCTCAAAGTTTGTATAAAGTGGGGAAAGGGGGGCTGGGGGCGGTATGGGTGGAATTGCATCCAAATTTTTGATGCAGATCTTTGTGACGAAGCGTTGGGGTGGATGGGGGCGGCTAGAGCAGTATCGGTGGGCGTGGCATCCAAACTTTTGATGCAGTTTTTGGGGGGTCATCATCACCTATCTTGGCACAAAATTTGGTGGCTCTAGCTCAAAAACTGTGGGAGATATACGCTTTTTTGACTTTAAATTGCGGGGGGCTGGGGGCGGAATGGGTGGGCGTGGTTCGAAAATTTTTATGCAGTTTTTTTAGAGTTGCTATTAGCTACCTTCCCTCCAAATTTGGTAGTTCTAGCTGTAAGGATGTGCGAAATATGTGGATTTATCGGTTTTGAGTTATCGAATTTATCGATTTGCCAGCCCCCAGTTATCGTAGAACCCCCATCTTGACACTTTAGTTTACTATCCCATAGATAAAGAGAATTGGGTGTGGAGGGTGTGGAAAAAAGTTGCGAACATACAGACGGACAGACGGACAGACGGACGGACACCATGACGGACATTGCACAAACCCAATATACTCTTTACCTTCGGTATCGAGTATAAAAAAGGGAACTTAAAAACATAGAATAAAAAAACAAAAATCTTTTCACCAATTGAAAATAAGAAAAAAATAACTCTTGCAACATACCATAAAAAAATTACATAATTCTCTCTTGCTTTTGTTGGAAAACCGACAGCAAAATTTCCTCTCCCACACCACAACATTCAAACTTTTCGCAAGCTATTACTCAGCTAGGCGAAGCATTTTCCAAATTAAAAATGCCTGACGATAATATCATGAACGACAACCCCCCAACTACGCCCAGTAGTTCTTTGGAGACAACACCTATCGAAACGACAGTAGAAAACAAGTGGAAACGTTGCAGTCGGACGCAACCGACTGCGGCATACTCGATACCAGTATTAAAACAGGTAAAAAGATGCCTGATTGCAAAGGGGTACGGATGGGGCAGGGGTATACGCTGCCTTAACGATTCTCCGATGCAGATGGGGATGCCACCAACTATCTTCCTTCCAAATTTGGTGACTCTAGCTCGAAGTTAGTAAAAGGTGGGGAAAGGGGGGCTGGGGGCGGTATGGTTGGGTGTGGAATCTAATTTTTTACTGCAGATCTTTGCGAAATGTCGATTGCTATCTTCATACCAAATTTGGTGACTCTAGCTCGAAGTTTGTAAAAAGTGGGGAAAGGAGGACTGGGGGCAGTTTGGCTGGGCGTGGCATCCACATTTTTGATGCAGATCTTTGTGGAATGTCAATTGCTATCTTCATACCAAATTTGGTGACTCTAGCTCGAAGTTTGTAAAACGTGGGGACAGGGGGGTTGGGGCGGTATGGGTAATTGTGGCATCCAAAGTTTTGATGCAGATCTGTGTGGAATGTCAATTGCTATCTTCATACCAAATTTGGTGACTCTAGCTCAAAGTTTGTAAAAGGTGGAGAAAGGGGGGCTGGGGGCAGTATGGGTGAATGTGGCATCCAAAGCTTTGATGCAGTTTTTGGAGGGTCATCATCACCTATCTTGGCACCAAATTGGGTGGCTCTAGTTCAAAAACTTAGGGAGATATAAGCTTTTTTGACTTATAAATTCAGGGGGGCTGGGGGCGAAATGGGTGGGCGTGGCTCCAAAATTTTTGATGCAGTTTGTTGGAGGTTGCTAGTAGCTATCTGCTTACCAAATTTGGTAGTTCTAGCTGTAAGGATGTGCGAAATATGTGGATTTATCGGTTTTGAGTTATCTAATTTATCGATTTGTCAGCCCCCAGTTATCGTAGAACCCCCATCTTGACACTTTAATTTACTATACCATAGATAAAGAGAATTGGAAAGTTTCAAGTCTCTAGCTTTAAGGGTGTGGAAAAAAGTTGCGAACATACAGACGGACGGACGGACGGACGGACGGACGGACGGACGGACGGACGGACGGACGGACGGACGGACGGACATCATGACGGACATTGCACAAACCCAATATACTCTTTACCTTCGGTATCGAGTATAAATATATTAGGAAGATACTAACAGAAAAAGGCAAGGAGTTATTCCAATTAAATGCTGATTCTAAAATACTGACCGCCCAGACTATAGCACCAGAATAGGCGGGCAGAATTAGCGACTTATGGTGATTTCTTTTGTAGAAAAAAATGTTACCCGTTTTCAGGCAGCATGTTTTAAATTTTTTTTTACCTGTTAAAGTGTTGCCGTTTTGCCCGAAAAAGGGCAACACTTTTACTACCACAAACAATCAAAAAAAAGGCAACACTTAATCAATCAGCTGACTGAATTAAATGATCAGCTGAATTTGTGAATTCATTCATAAATCGTTCATTAATTTCATATTTATTGTGGAAATATGATCAAAATACTTTTTCGTGCTTTAATATGGTCACTTTACTATGTCAAACACTATTAAAATGCAACCCTGATCAAACAACACTCTCGTTTATTTCAGGGTGAGAAATGTTGCATTTATGTTGCATTCATAGGGCAACACTGTAAGAAAAGAACACAAACATATGGGGCAAGGGTAGCCCTAATTCACAAAAGAACACAAAAAAAAGTGCAACCTCAAAAAATGTAACATAATGCTACATTTTTTGTCAGAAAAGAAATCGCCATTAGACAAACTCCCGGACATTGTAAGAATACTAAAAGAATTTTCTGGGAACAAAACCGAGTTTACCTCATGGCGCAAAAGCGTAGATAGAGTGTTTGAAGTCTACTCCGCACACCAAGGCACCCCGAAACATTACGGGGTCTTATTGGTTGTACGTAGTAAGATAGTGGGAGAAGCCGACGAGGCATATAATACCCCATTGAATTGGAAAGCAATTGCACAGTGTCTTACAGATCATTTTGCAGACCGCAGAGATCTAAAGACGCTAGAATACCAATTATACACCCTAAGCCAACGCGGAAAATCCATCGACGAATTTTACAAGACGGTTTACTATCATCTGTCTTTAATTCTGAATCAAATAAACAACCATGATTCATCGTTAGAAACATTGAGAGCTCTCACAAAGATCTACAGGGACAAAGCCCTGGATACTTTCATAAGAGGACTCAATGGGGATTTACCCCGATTGCTCGCCATCAAAGAACCGACTGATCTAAAACACACCCTTCACCTGTGTCGACTTATCGAAAATCAATCCATCAGAAATAATGTAAGCCCTAACAAAATTCCTTTGCTACCACCAAGGAATATTCAGCAACCTCAAAGATTCAATAATCAACACGTATTCCGATCTAACATCCCTCAAGCTGTATCTAGAAACAATTTTAATCCAAATCTATATTATCCACCAAAACCCACTTTTAATTCACAACCACCCAGTTTCGCCCCAAGACAAACGTACCAACAGCCACAACAATTCTTTAATGTACCACCAAGGCCATCAGCCCCTAAACCACAACCACCTTCACAACCGATGGAGATTGACTCGTCTATCAGGACAAAAAACATCAACTACATGAACAGACCAGACAACAACCAGTTCGCTGGAAAAAGACCACTATCTTCAAGGGCAGATCAAATGCCAAACAAATTCCAAAGACAATTCCACATTAATACTGAAGAAACATTAGGGCAGATCGCGGACGATCAAGTTGACGGCGAAGCTAGCACTTATGCCGATGCATACAATAGCGGCTACGCTGACGCCTATGCACGCTACGTAGACGAACAAAATTATTATGATCCAACTGAAGAACAAGACACTCGCGAATTCCCATACGAATACGAAACCTTAGCAAGCGATGATACCCCTGTCGAGACAGTCGACATGTCCGAACTGAATTTTTTAGCTTGAATCGTTCCTCGTTACCTTATTTCCAATGTAAAACGGGGGACGGTAAAGTACTTAATTTTCTCATTGACACTGGATCCAACCAAAATTATATACAACCTTCACTCGTAGCAAACCCCAAAATAAACAAAGAAGCATTCTACGCTAATTCGATCGGCGGCAAAGTAGCAATTACCCATCACGTTCTACTAAACTTATTCAGTCTCTACGAAACTCCAATTCGATTTTTCTTATTACCCATTCTCAAAACGTTCCATGGTATCCTGGATAATGATACGATGAAACAACTCAATGTAATAATTGACGTAAGAAACGACATCCTCGTAATAAACGGCAAAAGGCAAATCCGAATCAAACAGGTGCCTGCACAGGCAATAAACAATATCAAAATACGAACCGATCACATGTCCGATAGTCAGAAAAAAACAATAGACACTCTAACGCATGCATTTAAAAACCTTTTCGCAGACCCAGAACAGAAATTAACTTACACTACAAATGTAGTAGGCGAGATCCGAACCTCTTCAGATACCCCAGTCTATAGCAAACATTATCCATACCCTACCGCACTCAAACAAGAAGTAGAAAAACAGATTTCAGAAATGTTAGATGACGGAATAATACGACCCTCTAGATCGCCATACAATGCAACAGTATGGGTAGTACCGAAAAAAGCTGACGCCTCAGGGAAAAATAAATACAGACTAGTAATCGATTACAGAAAGCTTAATTTAGTAACAATATCCGATCGCTACCCTATGCCCGAAATAGGAGACATCATAGCCCAGTTAGGGGACAACAAATTTTTCACGGTCCTCGACCTAAAAAGCGGTTTTCTTCAAATCCCTCTAAAAGAAACAGACATAGGAAAGACAGCATTTGCAGTCAATGGTGGAAAATACGAATTCACTAGATTACCATTCGGTCTCAAGAATTCTCCCTCAATCTTCCAAAGAGCCCTAAATGATATCTTAAGGGATCATGTGGGAAAAATATGCTATGTCTACATCGATGACATTATCGTCTTCAGCAAAACTGAAAACGAACATGCTCATCACTTGAAACAAGTCTTCACGACTTTACAGAACGCAAATATGAAAGTCCAAATGGATAAGTGCGAATTTTTTAAAAGGGAAGTCAATTTTCTAGGCTTCACTATTTCGGATCATGGTGTAAAAACCAAGCCACAGAAGGTTCAAGCAATTTCAAAGTTTTCCATACCCAAAACACTCAAAGAGTTGAGATCTTTTTTAGGACTCTCAGTCTACTACCGCAGATTTATAAGAGACTACGCGAAACTAGCAAAACCACTCACTATCTTACTAAGAGGCGAAGGCGGCCGAATTTCAAGCAAAGCATCAGACAAAGTCCCAGTAAACATGAATGAACAAGCAATAGAAGCTTTTAACAAAATTAAACAATCACTTATTTCCGCTGACGTTACCCTAAAGTACCCGAATTTCAATAAAGAATTTCACTTAACAACTGACGCTTCAAATTATGCAATAGGAGCTGTCCTCGAACAAGAAGGCAAACCTATTACTTTCATATCTCGCACTTTATCAAAAACAGAGGAAAATTACGCGACAAATGAAAAAGAAATGCTCGCAATAGTTTGGGCTCTACAAAGCCTCCGAATATACCTTTACGGTACAGCTAAGGTGGTAATTTTCACAGATCACCAACCACTTACTTTTGCCTTAAGCAACAAAAACCATAATGGTAAATTAAAACGTTGGAAGAGCTGCCTGGAAGAATTTAATTATGAACTGAAATATAAACCAGGAACATCCAATGTAGTAGCAGATGCATTGTCCAGAAACCCAATAAGCGAGGTAAATAGCACCGAAGCCACAATAATGAGCGATGAGAGTTCGTCCCATAACCTAATCCCCTCAATGGAAGTTCCCATTAATGTTTTTAAAAACCAACTTTTTATACTAATCGGAGAAAAACCCGACTACAAATTCGAGATACCATTCCCAACATACCATAGGCACATAATAACTCAACAAAGCTACACAGAAGATGAATTAATCAAAATTTTTAAAGAAAGACTCGACCCAAGACTAGTTAACGGCATGTGCACGCCGGAACATATCATGGGACGAATTCAAAATTTCTACCCAGTCCATTTCTCATCCTACAAAGTTAGATACACCCAAAGACAGGTAGAGGACATTACAGACACTAATAGACAAAGCGAAATAATAGCCCAAGAGCACAGAAGAGCTCACAGAAACGCTTCAGAGAACAAAGCCCAAATCTTAGAAAAATATTTTTTTCCACATCTACATAAAAAGGTAAAAGAAATCGCGAAGTCATGCCTGACATGCAAAGAATCCAAATACGACAGACACCCCCCAAACTTCGAAATCCAATCAACACCGATTCCCCAATATCCAGGTGAAATAGTACATATCGACATTTACATTACCGAAAAGCACAACATACTAACAAGCATTGACAAATTCTCAAAATACGCTCAAGTAAAAATTCTAAAATCTAGGGCCACAGAAGACATAAAAACCCCACTAAGAGAAATTTTAATAGCATTTGGAATTCCAAAAATAGTAGTCATCGATTACGAAAGAGCTTTAAACTCAGCATCAATAAAATTCCTTTTACAAGATCAGCTAGGCATACAAGTTTTTACCACACCCCCCTATAGTTCAACGAGCAATGGCCAGATTGAAAGATTTCATTCCACCCTATCAGAAATAATGACATGCCTTAGGAAAGACAATAGCGAAATGAATTTCACCGACACTCTTTTCAAAGCGATTCAAGAATATAACTCATCCATTCACTCCGTAGTTGGAAAAAGGCCAAGAGACATAATTTTCGGCACGTCAGTCCATAACGACCCAGAGAAATCAGAAGAAAATAGGAAGAAAATAGTCGAAAAACTCAAAGGAAAACAAAGCACTGACTTACAGTACCACAACAAGAAAAAGAAAGAAGTAAAGAACTACGAGCCAGGGGAAACCGTATACGTCAAAATCGATAAAAGATTTGGATCAAAACTTACACCCAAATATAAAAAAGAAATAGTAGTAGAAAGTAGAAATTCAACTATTAAAACACAATCAGGAAAAACAGGACCAAGAATAATATTAGAACTTAATTTACAGACTTTTTTTTACCAACATGCCTGGGGATAACGACAGTAATCGACTACTCGAACTCACAGGTTATTTCAATTGACACTGGACTAGCAGCTAAACAGGACGGCACCTTTAAAATAATTCACCTTTTCAACTTGGAAAAATATGCTGTTACCTACTCATCATTGGAAAAATCGTTACAAGACCTCATCTCATCCCATCCTCTATACCCATACCTCTCACTCGAACTGGCACAAATAAAAAATGATCTAAAAAGACTTAAACCTCAAGCAAAAAGCAAAAGAGCAATTGATGCCATAGGCACAGCGTGGAAATGGTTGGCAGGAACTCCAGACCACCACGATCACGAAGTAATAGTCAATAAAATAAATAATCAGTTAGAGAATAATAACAAACAGGTAGTTATAAACCGATTAATAAACGAAAAAATCAATGAACTAACTAACGTAACCAATACAATAATAAAATCAACACTAAGTTCAGAAGAAATTGCTAATAAAAAAGCAGACATTCTTAAATATAAAATTCAATTGGTAAAAGAAGAAGTAACTAATGTACTATATGCAATTACATGGGCAAAATCAAATACCGTAAACTCATTCATATTTTCAGCCATAGAGACCGACATAGTAGAAAAAATTTTCAAAAAAGACAATAACCTTTTTTTCAACATGGAAGAACTTCTAGAATTTGCCGAAGTTAAACTAGCTACAAACACTAAAGATTTAATTTACATAATTAGTCTCCCGACAATAAGTTCAGATGATTGTAGAACACTCAAAGTCAAAGCTGTAAAGAAAGCCCACATAATAAATAATATAAAACATGAAAACTTGTTAGAATGTAAGAATGAATTATATGCTATTAAAGAAAATTGCGAAAATCATAACGATAGGACAATTTGTAACAGAAATAAATTACTAGATTTAAGTAACGACACTTGCCTTTACGCACTGCTCAACCTTAAAAAACCAGAATGTACCATAATTAACAACCAACACGTCCCCGAATTCGAGGAGATACTTCCGGGTACAATAATGCTGAATGGATTCAACGGTTTCGTTATGCTAGACGAAAAAAGACTGCAACTTCAGGGAACATTCCTCATCCAATATAGAAACTCCACAGTCAAAATTAACGACAGGATTTACAAAACAGAAGAGATCCAACCCGCGGAGCCAGAGCCACCCCTGTTCCAGCTTTCAGTAGAAAAAACTAAACTGGATGAAGTTCTTTCGCTCCAGATGATCAACGAGCTAAACATAAACAACACAAAGACACTGGAGAAAATCGGAGCCAAAGAAACTTTACAGGACACCCTCAGCTACACTTCGCTTAGCATCCTGTTTTTAATTATAATAGGATTAACCATCGAGCTCATCAGAAGAAACAGAGAAACAACAGCTAAGAAGAGGAAAGTAAGCGAAGACAATACTTCAAGCAATAAAGCTTTAGCTTTATGTAGCGACCGAGGACGCTCGCACTTAAAGGGGGAAGAGTTAACACCCTGCATGTCAAAGTCTCGACAAGTAGGCAGACAGCCAAGACACAACAACAACTTGGCTGACGAGACTCAACAACAACAACATAAGCAGTCACCATATCACGCGCAGACACAGGTTGCGCAAGAAGCCACGAGCGGTGAACAAACATTAGCAGCGGCTCACCGTGGGACAGGCGGATGCAACCGGACACCCGCATACTGCAACGTTCTACAGGCGCGAACGGCAGAGGGCACAGAGGAGAAGCCACGTGCGCTTAGTGCGCACTCTACAGGCCAGCGTCCGTGGGACCAACAACGGCAGCGGTATTGACGGCAGCGGCAGCATAAGCAGGGATGCCGGCAGAGCGTAGGTTAAGTGGTAAATTATAAGCCAATTTGTAATTAGTTCTTAAACAACATCTCAAGAATAAAGTTGTTTTTTTTTATTAAATTAATTTTCTAATTATTTAATTTATTTATCTTTATTACAGAATAATTGTTTGCAATAAAACAGTTATTATTTGTCCCAAGTAAAGCCTCTCCAGGCACATCAAATAGAAAAGAAAATTTTGTGGCAGATGCCCATTCTAGGATATTGTTATCCAAATTATATCCAAATCAAAAGACTTACGAAATAAAGTCCTGAAGTTGCTACCAGGCACCACAGTAGACAGAATAATCATGCGCATGAATATAACAAGAACCTTTGCTTAGGCAAAATCTTGAAAAGCTTCTAAGCCCAACGTCATCAAAAATGACGGATGAAAAAAAGTAGTAAAAGTACCTTGCGTATATCAAACTCCAAATTGTTAATTAAAACAAGGAAATAAAGTTATCGCAAGAATTGAAGTTAGCGATTTATATATTAATGGAGTTATCGACTTAGGTCAATTTTTCCAAAGGCTCGAAACGGGGGCCGGTATACTTACAATCAGCAAACTCAAGTGGCACCGAGCAGAAATATCATTGAATCAATTTCAATAGGTTATTTCAAATATATGGGCAATAATGTAAAAAAGAGTAGCTACTCAAGCCGGTTATCCAAATAAATAAAAGTACAAGAATCAATAATGTCTACAATTAATAAGTAATATTCCAACTAAAGGAATCCATTACACTCTAGTTCAGTCCAATGAAGACGTTCATTACGGACATAGAAACTAAAAATAAAAATTATACCTTGACTTACTCGTGCATAGATTGACAGTAAAATGTCTTCTACACACCCACCAGACAGAGAAAAACAAACATAGGAGAAAGAGATAACATCAATAAACTCAAACAAAACAAAAATAAACAAAAACAAGTAAGAAGGCTCTAGTCGGGAGAGCCCGACTAGAAGATACCCTGAACCCAGTTGCAATAAATATATTTAATTTATATAAGACTTTGGTATACTGGCTTAGCTTCCATCGATTAAGTTCAATATCTCTGGTGTTTCTCAACGGATTTGGACGAAATTTTCAGAAAAGTTCTATCATTATCCATTACTTCATTTTTATTGTTATCGATTCCATGTGTATATCGGAAACCAGGATAGTTATTGAGAATTTGAAGCAATCTTGTTCTGCTCATGGTATAGGAGAACTTAAATCCAAAATTTGAAGTCTCTAGCTCTTGTAGTCTCTGAGATCCACGCGTTCATACAGACGGACAGACGGACAGACAGACGGACAGACGGACATGGCTAAATCGACTCGGCTATTGATGCTGATCAAGAATATATATACTTTATAGGGTCGGAGATGCTTCCTTCTGCCTGTTACATACTTTTGCACAAAACCATTATACCCTCATTTACCCATTTTATGGGTTAAGGGTATAAAAAAACATAAAAAAACAAGTAAGAAGGCTCTAGTCGGGAGAGCCCGACTAGAAGATACCCTGAACCCAGTTGCAATAAATATATTTAATTTATTATTATTATTATTATTACTAGCTTGAAGTTTAAAACTTAAGAACTAGTAGTATTTTATAGCATGGCTGCTGTGGCCTTCAGCTATTTATAGTTATATTTTGTTGTACAGTTGTGTTTTCCTTAAAAAGCTAATTATAAGTTTAATATTGTCTGTGGATGGGTCTGCTAAGATGTCAATGGGGTTTTTGTTATGGAGGAGACTGGTTCGAGCTGTTGTTAGGGATGGGCATTGGGTTAGGATGTGTTTGAGGTTTATTGCAGAATTGCAGAGAGGGCAGTGGTTAGTTATGTTTTTGTCTATGTAGTGTTGGTTTGTGATTTTTGTGTGTCCTAGTCTTAGTCTAACTATTTTAATTTGGTCACTGCGTGTGATATTTTTTTAAATAAAGATTTGTGTTTGTTGGGGTTGTGTTTAGTTGTTTGTACCAACTGTTACAGAGTTCTAGGTTCTGTTTAAGTTTTTGGGCTAGCTCCATCGCAAGGAATTTGTTTATGTCGGTAGTGGTAAAGTTAGGAGCGCAATGTAGTGGGAAATTATATGTGAATTTGGCTGTAGTGTCGGCTAGCTCATTTCCTACGATGCCGCAGTGGCCAGGTATCCAAAGGAGTTTTATTTTAGGGGCAGTTTTGGTAAGGAGGGATCTAATTGTTGTGGGGTAAAGGTTATTGTTGTTGATGTTGCTGATGGATTTTAAGGATGCGAGTGAGTCGGAGCAAATTATGAAGTTGCCCGTTCTTTTTTGAATTAGTTTTATTGCGTCTAGAATGGCTATGGTTTCGGCTGATAGGATGGATGAGTAGTGGGGTAGGATGCATCTTTTTAGGATTTCATTTTCGGTGGTGATGGCAAAGGTGGCTGTGTTGTTTTGCAGGGAACCGTCTGTGTATATGAACTTGTGATTGTTGTATTTGCTCTTGAGTTCAAGAAATTGTTGTCTGTATGTGCTTGGTGGTGTATTAGTTTTGCTAAATTTCTGTAGTGTAGTGTTGATAAGGGAAGGGGGGAATGTCCATTGTGGGGTGGTTGTTTTGTTCGGAAGTGGGAGATAGGGAATGTTGTGTTGTTTGCATGAGATAATGATTTTTTCTAATGTTGATGTTAATTTGCTTCTTTTTTGGGTCCGGTATTGTTTAATGTATTTGTGAAGTGGTGAGTTTGAGCTGTGTAGTAGTGTTTTGTAGGATTTGGTTGTGATATATTTAATTTTTATTTTATTTATTTATTCATGTACGATTCTTAGTGCTACAGTATCGCTACTATAAATTTATGCACTAATCACTATGTGTCAACATTCTTGAAATCAAACTTAAGCTATACATTTAATTCTTAAGGAATAATTTTAACATGATTTATTATTTTATTTCTATTAAATTAATTATACGATTATTACATTAAAGTTTTTAAGTTTTAATTACCAAAATGTGCTTTTAACTTATTATTAAATTGATGTGCGCTGGAGATGGATTTTAAATCTGACGGCAGGTTATTCCATAGCCGAACAGCGTAGATGTAAAATTGCCTATCGGAGCATGCTAGCTTGGTTCTCATACAAGTAAGGTTAAGGACTCGGGGTGATGTGGCGAATTTAAGTTGATCAAACAAGTACTCAGGCTTTTTCGTGTAAATTACTTTATGTAAGAAGAGGAGGACTCTGACATTTATTAAAGACAACAGGTCTAGGCCAAATAGTTGCTTAGCAAAGCTAGTTATATGGTCGCCCCTTTTCAGACCAAACACATATCGAGCTATACTATTAAATGCAACTTGGAGTTTGTTGTAGCTGCTTGCATCACACTTTGCAAAAATCTCTATTCCATAAAATAGTACTGGTATAGCTAGCGCCTTTGCTATCATCGACCTGATCTCTATAGTTAAAAATTGTTGGGTTAAGGACAGTTGTCTAAGAACACCGTAGCATTTACCCACAACTTTATTTATATGATCGCTCCATGATAGTGTCCTGTTAAATGTTATTCCTAGGTTTTCGGCTTTATCTACATAACTTATTTCTACATTGTCAATACTAAGCTTAATAAAACTGTCAATATTCAGGTACTTTTTGTATATCACTATACACTTAGACTTTGACGGGTTGATACACAGACCATTACGAGACGCCCATTTACTGACACATAACAAATCATCGTTACAGATACGGATACATTCATTGATTAGACTTACAGGACGACTGACATACATTTGGACATCATCAGCATATAAGTGAACATTACAGTTTGACAATACACTAGGCAGGTCATTTATATATATCGTGAAGAGGAGAGGTCCCAAAATAGATCCTTGTGGGACACCACGAGAGACTGATAAAAGATCAGAGATTTTGTTATGGGCAACAACGGCTTGTCTGCGATTACATAAATATGTGGACAATAATTTGGTTGCAGTTTGACTAAAATTATACATCCTTCTTAGCTTCGTCAGTAATATATCGTGGTTAACCGTGTCGAATGCTTTACTAAAGTCAAGGAGTGTCAAGAAAGTAACTTCACTATTGTCCATGTGGTGTCGAATGTCTTCGATAACTTTTACTAGCGCCGTTGTACAACTTCTACCCATTCGGAACCCAGATTGCTTTTGATTGAGAAGTCTATTTGCATTTAGGAAGAAATTTATTTGCGAAGCCAGTATGTGTTCGAAAATTTTTGAAATGTAAGGCAGTATTGATATGGGCCTAAAATCTTGATTTACCTTAGGGATAGGCAATACTTTGGCAACTTTCCATTGGTCAGGAAAATGGGATGTTGTGATCGCTGTGTTAAAAATATGAGTAATGTGACCAATTATAAGTGGTAGAATTATTTTTATAAATTTCGGATCTATGTGATCCAAGCCGGTAGCATTGGATTTTATTTTTCCAATAGACTGCAAAACATCACATTGGTTGACATACTAAAATCAAAACTATTACTACAGTTACTAAGAGACTGGGAGCACACATACGGATTACACACTGTTACCGGAACATTAAGGTTTACAAATTTGTTGTTTAGAACATTAACATCTACATTACTATCTAAAACAGAGGTCACCTTACCAATCCCCATTCTTTTATATCTTTCCAAATGCTACTGGTGGTCAGCGCATTCTTAAATTTTGAGTTAAATACAGGCTTTTGGCTCTGCTGATCATTTGGTTTACACTACGTCTATGTAACTTAAATGTAGTGTACAGTCTATCAGTCTTGTAACGTTTCCATCTTTCGTAGGCCTCGTCCCTAATTTGTATGGCAAACTTGATGTCATTATTAAACCATGACTTAATTTTAGGCCTAACTTTTTTAGACCTAAGTGGTACATATTTATTGTACAGGTAACCGATACTATGTTGCACATGACTAATTTGGGTGTCGACTGAGGGAAATGAGTAAATTAAATTTAAATTTAACGAAGAGCCTTGGCACTCTTCGTAAAGGCTAGTGTAGTCTATATTTTGAAGTCACGATACGTCACGGTTTGGTCATTGTAATTGGGAGAGATGTTGTAGGCTAGAAAAATAAGGTCATGCTTGGAAAACGAAGGAACAGAAAATTGGTCAAACGATATGACACGTTCACAATTATTAACAAAAATAAGTCTAATAAGGTATTCGATGTAGCTGTATAGTGTGTCGGTGTGGAGGAGTTAACAAGCATTAAGCCAAGTGACTCCATTTCATTCGAAAGATGTTTCTCCTTAATTATATTACTATTAAAGTCCCCAGTCAGTATGATGTCAGTATAAGTCAGTGATAAATGAGCAATTATGTCAATTATGCTGGAGTATTCAGTATGTCTATTGGGTCGATACAAGCAGCCAATAAGCATTTTTGTATCACAATTCGTATGAAGAAGTTCAATGAAAAGATATTCAATTAAGCTATCGTTTAACTGCTTGAGGACGACTTTGCATTTCAGTTTTTGATTCACAAATATTGCAACTCCTCCAGCATGACCAACACGATCAGAACGATACACACTATAACCACTACATTCAATTGACAAATCACCAAGATCAGGGACAAACCATGTTTCAGACACGCAAATAACATCAACATTGGAATTTACAAACAAATAACGAAACTCCTCTATCTTATTAACTAAGCTCTGAGCATTAATATGACATATCTTCAGCCCATCCTTCTTGCATAAGACCCTAACCATCGCATGGCTGTTCGTTATGGAATGTTATTTCCTAACGGAGTTGAGTTGAAAAGGAATAAACATCATCAAGCGCACATCTGTTAATCTAATTTTAAATCTAAAGCACATAAAAACATTTAAACACAAGTAGAAGAGAAAACACTTAACAATACAGATAAAAGAGAAAAGAGAATTATATATGAAGCTTACATTACTAAGAGCGAAAAAGATCAGGTGCATTTACAGTTGAGCTTTCGGCTTGCAGTCGAGAGAGTTTTTGTTTGCTGTCAATGCAATAATTTCATCCGACTCTCTTATCTTCACGTGCACGAGCCCACGACGACAGAAAACTGCTGTAAGCGTCTTGCATCTCTTCATTTGCATCGCCTGTTTAAAAATTTGGTAATTATCTTTTGTGAGCTGTTCGTTGAGGTAAATGGGAACATTAGCATTAGCACGTGTGTCAAAGCCCAGCAAATCTAAGAGTAGTTGCGTTTTATTTGTTCGCCGGTAAACAGCTGCCGCGCGCAGAACTGTAATTTTGTCATGGAGGCTGTCAAATTTTATTAAAATTACCGGGTCAACCACGGTATTAGTGGCCTGTTGTTGTTTGACCCTATAAATTTCCCTTAGCCTGGGCGCTGGAGTGATCCCCAATGAGAACGATAAGCTGTTGAAAATCGTTCGCAACTGCTCACCCTCAACATACGGCACTCCATGCAGTCTCAAGTCATTGGCCACACTAGTACTCGCCTGTGCAGCCGACTTTGCCTCAAGTTCCGATACTTGTGCCTTTAAAGCCTGAACATCTACGGACTCCAGTTCTAACTTCTGTACCCGCTGCAGCAATCCCTTCAGATCCGCATTCATGCTATCCAGCCTCTCGTGGAGCACATGTTAAATGCGTTCCTCGGTCTCACCCATCTTGGCTGTAATCATGTTCGCCTGCTCCTCAAAGCGCTCATTTATGAGCTTGATGATAGCTGCAGAATCCTTGAGAATGCTGGGCTTTAGCTCCGCCGTAGAGTTTTCACGTACTCGCTTTGCTGTCGGTGCCATTTGAGTGTTTTTTGTTGAGTGTTTGTTTGAGAGTTTGTTGAGTGTAAAACAGCAGCTGTGTGCAGTTATTGTTGTTGAAAAAAAGCAGCCTAAAGAGTTTTGACGATAGCTACACTGTTGTTTGTTGTTGCTTGTTTTCGTTAGCTTTGCCCGCGCTTGAACAATTATAACTACTAATATTGCGATTTTTGCGCAAAAAAAAATTAGAATTATAAAATCTGTTTAGCTTTTTGTGTTTATTTAGTATTTTTATGAACCAATACTCGGCAAAACACTCTGATTTAATTACTTTTTTGCGGAGCTCAATTTGAACGCGACTTAGTGCAACGAAAGTTCTTCTTCTTCTTGATAAGGTCTCTTTTTTGTTCAATTGTGGGTATGTTTGCTTCAAAAAGCAAGTTTGGGATGGGGGTTGAGCGTAGTGCTCCCAGTGAAATGCGTATTGCAGCGTTAAATAAAGGTTTTAGTTTATTTAGGGTTGATTAAGGAGCGTGGCCGTAAATGTAAAGTGCGTATTCTATTTATGGTATTAAGGTTGATTTTGCTATATTTATAAGTGTGTGTGTGTTGCAATCTAGCTTAGGGCTTGATAGGCATTTTATGACGTTAAGTTTGTTGTTTAGGGCTGGTTGAATTTGTTTTATGTGTGAGTCCCATCTGTATTTGTGGTTTATTGTAAGTCCTAAGATTTTTAGGGTGGTGACTGAGGGAATCGGGTTATTGTTGCATGAAATGTTGCAAGTGCAGTTATGCTTTCGGCAAATGTGGAGATGTTGGCATTTTCCGAGGGATAGTGATGCTCCTGAATATGAACACCAATCCTGAATTTTTGAGAAAAGGTTGTCAAGGTTGAACGTTTGGTTTTTTAGTCTATTGAGGGGAATAATTAGGAAGAAATCATCTGCGTAGGCGCTGAATTGTATTTCTTTTTGTAGGCTGATGATGTTTGAGAGACTGTTGTAGGCGATTAAAAAGAGGATGACTGATATTGGCGATCCTTGGGGGATGCCGGCATGGCTAAATCGACTCGGCTATTGATGCTGATCAAGAATATATATACTTTATAGGGTCGGAGATGCTTCCTTCTGCCTGTTACATACGTTTGCACAAAACTATTATACCCTTATTTACCCATTTTATGGGTTAAGGGTATAAAAAATAATAATTATAATAAAATATAACAAGTGGAAACGTTGCAGTCGGACGCAACCGACTGCGGTATACTCGATACCAGTATTAAAAATTTTGATGCCCATCCATGTAAGATGTCAATTGCTATCTTCATACCAAATTTGGTGACTCTAGCTCGAAGTTTGAATAAAGTGGGGAAAGGGGGGCTGGGGGCGGTATAGGTGGAATTGCATCCAAATTTTTGATGCAGATCTTTGTGGAATGTCAATTGCTATCTTCATAAAAAATTTGGTGACTCTAGCTCGAAGTTTGTAAAAGTGGGGAAAGGGGGCTGGGGGCGGTATGGTTGGGCGTGGCATTCAAATTTTTGGTGCAGATCTATGTGGGATGTCAATTGCTATCTTCATACCAAATTTGGTGACTCTAGCTCGAAGTTTGTATAAAGTGGTGAAAGGGGGGCTATGGGGCTGGGGGCGGTATGGTTGGGCGTGGCATCCAAATTTTTGCTGCAGGTCCTTGTGGAATGGCAAATGCTACCTTCATACCAAATTTGGTGACTCTAGCTCGAAAATTGCAAAAAGTGGGGAAAGGGGGGCGAAATGGGTTAGCGTGGCTCCAAAACTTTGATTCAGATTTTTGGGGGTCGTTACCAGCTATTTTCCCACCAAATTTGGAGGCTCTAGCTCCACAACTCTGGAAGATACACGCATTCCCGTTTTTGACGAAGCGTTGGGGTGGATGGGGGCGGCTAGGGCAGTATTGGTGGGCGTGGCATCCAAACTTTTGATGCAGTTTTTAGGGGGTCATTATCACTTATCTTGGCACCAAAGTTGGTGGCTCTAGCTCAAAAACTGTGGGAGATGTGGCCATTTCTGATTTCAAAACTTGGAGGAGCTGGGGGCGTAATGGGTGGGCGTGGCTCCAAAACTTTGATGCAGTTTTTTGGGGGTCGTTACCAGCTATCTTCCTACCAAATTCGCTGGCTTTAGCTCCACAACTCTGGAAGATACACGCATTCCCGTTTTTGACGAAGCGTTGGAGCGGATGGGGGTGGCTAGGGTGGTATTGGTGGGCGTGGCATCCAAACTTTTGATGCAGTTTTTGGGGGGTCCTCATCACCTATCTTGGCACCAAATATGGTGGCTATAGCTCAAAAACTGTGGGAGATATAGTCATTTCTGGTTTCATAATGCGGGGGGGCTGGGGGCGGAATGGGGGTGCGTGGCTCCAAAATTTTTGATGCTGTTTTTTGGGGGTTGCTAGTAGCTATCTTCTTAACAAATTTGGTAGTTCTAGCTGTAAGGATGTGCGAAATATGTGGATTTATCGGTTTTGAGTTATCGAATTTATCGATTTGCCAGCCCCCCAGTTATCGTAGAACCCCCATCTTGACACTTTAATTTACTATCCCATAGATAAAGAGAATTGAAAAGTTGGAAAAAACTTGCAACCATACGGACGGACAGACGGACAGACGGACAGACACCATGACGGACATTGCACAAAACCAATATACTCTTTACCTTCGGTATCGAGTATAAAAAAAAAAACAAAAAAATGAAATAAATAAAATTTTTTGTATGAAGGTAGCAATTGAGATTCCACATAGATCTGCAGCAAAAATTTGGATGCCACGCCCACCCATACCGCCCCCAGCCCCCCTTTCCCCATTTATTACAAACTTTGAGCTAGAGTCCCCAAATTTGGAAGGAAGGTAGCAATTGACATTCCACATAGATCTGCAGCAAAACTTTTGATGCCACGCCCACCTATACCACCTCCAGCCCCCCTTTCCCCACCTTTTACAAACTATGAGCTAGAGTCACCAAATTTGGAAGGAAGATAGCTGGTGGCATCCTCATCTGCATCGAAGAATCTTTAAGGCAGCGTACACCCCTGCCCAGTCGGTTTGCAATCAGGCCTCTTTTTACCGGTTTAAATATTGGTATCGAGTATGCCGCAGTCGGTTGCGTTCGACTGCAACGTTTCCACTTGTTTTTCCAATCATATTAACCTTAATGGCATCTGTACATAAAATCTACCACCATTCATTGGCTGCCGTACAAAAGCTACCGGCTTTTGTTTTATGTTTTGTGATATAAAAGCAGAATATTTCGTGCATCATACTAATACTTAGGACACATCCTTGATTTGTTTCAGACCTTAAAGAACTTCAAATCAAACTAGGTCAAAAGACATTATTGGTCTCGTTTATAGGCCGTATGTTAATAGATTTTAATGTTGTGTATTTTATCAAAATCCAAACCAATCGACAAACTCATCTGTGAGGTAATAGTAATAATAAATAAAATATTATAAAACAAGTGGAAACGTTGCAGTCGGACTCAATTGACTGCGGCATACTCGATACCTGATTGCAAAGGCAGGGGTGTACGCTGCCTTAAAGTTTCTCGGATGCAGATGGGGATGCCACGATATATCTTCCTTCCAAATTTGGGGACTCTAGCTCAAAGTTTGAAAAAGCTGTGGAAAGGGGGGCTGGGAGCGGATTGGGTGGGTGTGGCATCGAAATTTTTACTGCGGATCTTTGTGAAATGTCAATTGATATCTTCATACAAAATTTGGTGACTCTAGCTCGAAGTTTGTAAAAGGTGGGGAAAGGGGGGATGGGGGCAATATGGGTGGGCGTGGCATCCAAATTTGTGATGCAGATCTTTGTGGAATGTCAATTGCTATCTTCATACCAAATTTGGTGACTCTAGCTCGAAAATTGTAAAAAGTGGGGAAATGGGGGCTGGGGGCAGTATGGGTGGGCGTAGCACTCAAATTTGTGATGCAGATCTATGTGAGATATCAATTGCTATCTTCATATCAAATTTGGTGACTCTAACTTAAAGTTTGTAAAAGGTGGGGAAAGGGGGGCGAAATGGGTGAGCGAGGATCCAAAACTTTGATGCAGATTTTTGGGGGTCGTTGCCAGCTATCCTCCTACCAAATTTGGTGGTTGTAGCTCCACAACTCTGGAAGAAACACGCATGGGGGTGGCTAGGGCAGTATTGGTGGGCGTGGCATCCATTTTTTGATGCAGCTTTTGGGGGGTCATCATCACCTTTCTTGGCACCAAATTGGTAGCTAAAGCTCAAAAACTGTGGGAGATATAGCCATTTCTGATTTCAAATTGCGGGTGGGCTGGGGCGGAATGGGTGGGCGTTGCTCCAAAATTTTTGATGCTGTTTTTTGGGGGTTGCTAGTAGGTATCTTCTTACCAAATTTGGTAGTTCTAGCTGTAAGGATGTGCGAAATGTGTGGACTTATCGGTTTTGAGTTATCGAACTTATCAATTTGCCAGCCCCCCATTTACCGTAGAACCCCAATCTTGACACTTTAAATTACTATCCCATAGATAACAAGAAATGGAAAGTTTCAAGTCTCTAGCTTGAAGGTTGTGGAAAAAAGTTGTGTTCGTATAGACGAACAGACACCATGACGGACATTGCACAAACCCTATATACTCTTTACCTTCAGTATCGAGTATAAACATACTTGTATAAAAGTCAATTGGGTAAACAAATCGATTTTTACGATGTTAAGAATAAAATAAAAAATTATCAATTATCGTATCAATAAAAACCCTACAGCTGATATTCGTTAGCCGGTGCGCCCATAAGGGCTGAATGAAGAGAAACCAAAGACACAAAGGGTTTCTAGCTTGCTCCGTATGCCTTAATAAAATAATAAAAAAAATAAAATAAAATAAAAAAATAAAAACTTTTGCTCTCTATTAAGATTAAGCTTTCATATTTTAATGCTAACTTTGCACATTTATTCTGTTAGCTAGTTACCCTTGCACCCAAGTGATTTCTTTCCCTAATTATGAATCTATCCATTCATTTCCTTTTATAATAATGTATCATTAAAAAACGTTTTGTAAAAACACTCGATAAAAATATTCTTTCTTAAGCCATTAGGATCGATTTTACGTTAGTAATTTTTATACTCTGATACCGAAGGTAAAGATTATTTTGGTTTTGTGCAATGTCCGTCATGGTGTCTTTCCGCAGAACAATCTTGTCACGTGGTGCGTAATTGAACTCCTCTGAGAATCGGCTAACATCTATTTTTCATCCCCCTAAATGTTAAGGGTGGTCCACCAAAATTTTTTTTGTTTATTTTTAGGTAAGAGTGGCGCTCAACTGTATTAATTGTAGTACATATACTATAATTTTAATGAATAGTTATATCAACCAATAAGTTATTCTTGCCAGATGTCTCCCGTTGCCACTGCTTAACCAGCACAAATTAATTTAGATAAATCAATGGCAGTAGGCAATTCACAATATATATTGAGAAAGCAAAGTGTAGTTAGAAGTTCTTACATTCAGTTTAGCCAGCTAGTTGTGAGTGGAACTAAATTTTCAAATTTAAATCCGTGTGTGAAAAGCTCATTTTAATTGCGAAAATTCAACTCTAGCTTTAAAATTACGTCTTTTTGGGTGCAGCAACGCGCACCGAAGAAGCTTGTATATATATATATATATGTACTTATAAATATACATGTATAAGTATCATGGAGCCATCCGTCGCCTTTTCCGGCCTTCCAAGCATAATGATCGCATCGAAGGACCAAGATGAAGCTCCTATCTAGATTGCACACAACATCAAAAATTCCTTTGAACAAGGAATTCACTGCCACCAGTTATAACACACAACTATCGAATTTACAACATGGCTACATGGATTACCCTACTGAATGCACAACCAAACATAAATTAACTGAATTTTTTAAGGCTGCCGAATTTCGAACTCCTTCTTATGTCAAAAAGAAGAGCTCAGTGTTCAATTCTAGTTAAACTCCGAAGCACAGAGGTCGTATTCGCCAATTTAGCGATTCAAAAATTTAAAAATTGCCGATTTTTTTCACCCATTAATTTAATTCAATAACAAGTAAGAAGGCTCTAGTCGGGAGAGTCCGACTAGAAGATACCCTGAACCCAGTTGCAATAAATAAATTAAATTTATGTAAGACTTTGGTAAACTGACTTAGCTTCAAGCGATAAAATTCGATATCTCCGGCGTTTCTTAACCGATTTGGACGAAATTTTCAGAGAAAATCTATCGTTACCCATTATTTCAATCCTCGTTTTTACATTTTCCAAATTCGATATTTTGTTGTTATCGACATTATGTGTATATCGGAAACCAGAATAGTTATCGATAATTTGAAGCAAACTTGTTCTGCACATGGTATAGGAGAACTTATATACAAAATCAGAAGTCTGTAGCTCTTGTAGTCTCTGAGATCCATGCGTTCATACAGACGGACAGACGGACAGACAGACGGTTAGACGGACATGGCTATATCGTCTCGGCTGTTGATGCTGATCAAGAATATATACACTTAATGGGGTCGGAGATGCTTCCTTCTGCCTGTTACATACTTTTGCACAAAACCATTATACCCTGATTTACCCATTTTATGGGTTAAGGGTATGAAAAGACCCGGAATGATGCATTAGTCCACACAAAAAAAAAATTATTAATAAAATTATTTTTTCTTTTGATTTGTTGATATTGCGTTTTACAAAATTACTAATTAATTTTACCATATATTTCAACTATAAATATTTTTAAATAATAAGTAAAATATAAAAAAAGGAAACGTTTTGCCTTTTTGCTTTTCACGAGTCCGAGCGACTTGAACATATTAATATGATTGAATAAATAATGAGGCATGGAGAGGTTTGGGTGCGTGGCATCAAAATGCAGATCTTTAGGGAATGTCAGCAGAATTTATTCTACCAATTTTTGGTGCCTATAGATCAAAAACTGTGGAAAATATACGCGTTCCCGTTTTTAAGAGATGGCTTCTGGGGTTGTCAGAAGTTGGCGTCCAATATTTTGTTGCAGATTTTTGGGGAAAGTAACCGGCTATCTTCTCACCAACAGCTAGCTGTCGAAATCGGTTAAATATATGTGTTTTGTCGATTTGCACCTTGAATTGTTATCGTTTTGCACCTCGACTTGTTATCGATTTCTATCATCTCAGTGGGGGTAAAAAGATATTTGCAAAAGTTTAAGTTCTAGCTTTAAGCAGAAGCAACTTTAAACTTTCCAATTCTCTTTATCTATGGGATAGTAAATTAAATTGTCAAGTTTAGGGTTCTACGATAACCGAGGGGCTGGTATGAAGATAGCAATTGACAGCCACCATAGATCTGCCGCAAAACTTTCGATGCCACGGCCACCTATACCGCCCCCAGCCCCCCTTTCCACACTTTTTACAAACTTCGAGCTGGAGTCACAAAATTTTAAGATAGCAATTGGCATTCCACAAATATCTGCATCAAAAATTTGGATGCCACGCCCACCCATACCGCCCAGCCTTCCTTTCCCCACCTTTTACAAACTTTGAGCTAGACTGACCAAATTTGGAATGAAGACAGCTGGTGGCATCCCCGTCTACATCGGAGAATCTTTAAGGCAGCGTACATCCCTGCCGCATCCATACCCCTTTGCAATCAGGCCTGCTTTAACCGGTTTTAATACTGGTTACGAGTATACCGCAGTCGGGTGCGTCCCCCAACGGGTACTATTGCTAGCTCATTAATTGTATTTAACTGCCCGGTAAGAAATCCTAACAATAACCTTGTCACTAATAACTTAATTTCTGATCTTATACGTGAGCCCTCCGGTTCAACAGCTGGTGCCTATTAATCCTACTGGCGGTACAATTTGGGCGCCCAAGGCTCTTGTTGTTGTGCCCTGTTAATAAATTTATATTTGTGTCTAAGCTAGCATCCGATACTTCATTCGATGATGTTAAAGCATATGGTTAAAGTAAAATTGATTCCAAACTTATTGTTGTTGAAAAGTTTAATTTTAAACATGCCAGAAGTTGGGTGTTCCACCGGAACTTTTCTCGGCAATTTGTTATGAAAAGTTTAGAGCGCCGCAGCTTGTCGTAAAAGAGTATATGAATAGGCGAAGCAATAACAATTATGTTATAAGGATCAAAACTGCACCGTCTATTAGCTATCCTGTTGGCTCCACCTCGGCGGCAAAAAACTAACAGAAGTAATTGGATAGACCTATCAAAATGTTAGTGGCCTTAACACTAAATTATCTTCTTCAACATACTCATTGGTCTCAGCTTTAGGGCCAGTTTCTCAATGTCTGGTTAGCTAAACTAACAGCTTGTTAGCTTAACTAACTGATGGTTAGTCAAAATTGATTTTCTCAATGTCTGGTTAGGGTTGTTCGTGATTAATACTAACATGAGGCCTGAGTGCCGGCTAAAATTTGTTCTCTCGTTAAGTGCCGATATAAATATCGATGAAATCATCGTTAGGCAAACAGCTGACTGTGGCTGACACTTGCATTGTCTATATATTATTATTCAAGCAAAATGGCATCGCATCAAAGAATTTTTTACATCCACGCAATGTGGCCACTTCTTGTTCTCAACTGAGCTCATTAAACTTGTTTGTTTACTCATTTCCATTTTCTTAAATTCTTATTTTTGAGTTGAAAAAAGAATGCGATGGTATCATATCGATTTAACTTAACTATACATTGAGAAAACCAAATTGGCTTAACGCGAGCGTTAAATTTATCTGGTCGTTAGTTAATTCTTACTTTAACCAGACATTGAAAAACTGGTCCTTGTTCTTGCATATTTTATAAGACCTTTAATTCGCTTTTGGATATCTGTCTTCCCCTCACTTGTTCTAAAAATGATTATAAGCTACTTTGGTATACGAGGGAACTACCAAAATAAAAGACGCGAAGACAAGATCTTATAAAAATTTAAAAAATCGGGAAATACTATTAGGGTGTTCACTTTGTGTTGCAAAAGTGAAAAAGTGCTAGCCATCCAGACAACAATTTGTACAGAATCGAGTTCTCATTTTTTGATAGACCCCTGCCTATAACTAAAATATCATCGATATATATCACCGATTGCATTTTTTAGTGACACAATGTATCGCAAGTGCAATAAATAGGAGCATTTAAATGTATTTTCACTATTACGAATTTCGGTCATTTTTTTCTAAAAATTGGTGCAGCTATGGCAGCGCGTGCTGAAATTTTGCAATTAACTGCCAAAAAAAAGTGAAGAAATTGTTTTTTTTTAATTCTTCCTCAAAAGTTGATGTGTGGGAACACTTCAACATTATTATGTATCACATAGGTTTTCGGAGTTCTGTGCGTGGTGCGCAATGCATGCATGCTAAGGCACTCGAAATGGAAGACAACATCGATGAAGAAATTAATAATGATATTAAGCATAATAGATTTAACCCTCCGTTGAGTGAGAAGGTCCGTAGGGACCTATTAACATATTCAACTTGAAATTACTCCTATTTCGGCCACTACGACCCCACCATAAAGTTACTCTGTATTCCAAGAAAATTTTGTTGTGCATCTTTAAAAAATAAAATCAAGGCGATCGGATCATTATTTTAGGAGTTATTGAGGTATTTCGCACACTAGTATTTTTATTATTTGAACACATAACTAATTTTTATTTTCAATTCTGGCTAATTTTGTGTTGCCTTTCATGGAAATCAATAATCCAATTCTTTGAATTTACCCTAAATGACTTTGCGTTCAGGTATACGTGCCAAACCAATTCTTTCAATTTACTTCATCCCTAAATGTTTATACGTTCAGGTATACGTGCCAAAGAGTATAAAAGAAGTTGTAGTTTCGTGAACCAAATCATTTTTGTATTTAGTATTTAGTTATAAACAATAAAAACACAAAAATCCTTTAAAAATTTTTTTTTTTATCAAATTAACACTATTTTCTAAATAGGTCCCTACGGACCTTGTCACACGATGGTGAAGATCAGAAGTGTCACTCACCGGAGGGTTAAGAAAAAATGCGATGTTTTAACATATTGGCAACAATGCAATGATTAGCCATTGTTGAAAGTGTTTCCAGGCAAATGCTCAACGTTCCAACGTATTCTGCCACCAGCAAAAGGGGTTTTTATACTTCCAGTTAAACTTTGGAAGAGAGAAGAACTCGATTAATGAGAGAATATTGTTTTTAAACAAAAATTTAAATTTAATGCAAGATTATATATAAAAAAAAAAAAATTCCACACTTATTTGAAAAAACAAGTAAGAACGCTCTAGTCGGGAGAGCCCGACTAGAAGATACCCTGAACCAAGGATCAATAAATAAACTAAATTTATATAAGATTTGGTATACTGACTTAGCTTCAATCGATTAAATTTTATATCTCCGGTGTTTCTTAACCGATTTGGACGAAATTTTCAGAAAAGTTATATTGTTACCCATTATTTCAACCTTAATTTTTACATTTTCCAAATTCGATATTTTGTTGTTATCGATTCCATGTGTATATCGGAAACCAGGATAGTTATTGAGAATTTGAAGCAATCTTATTACAAAATCTTTTTCTCTTGTGGTCTCTGAGATCCACGCGTTCATACAGACGGACAGACGGACGGACAGACGGACGGACAGACGGACATGGCTATATCGTCTCGGCTGTTGATGCTGATCAAGAATATGTATACTTTATGGGGTCGGACATGCCTCCTTCTGCTTGTTACATAATTTTTGCACAAAACCATTATACCCTTATTTACCCATTTTATGGGTTAAGGGTATAAAAAAAGTATTTCTCGGTCGGAGTTCGAAACCACGACATTCGCCCTGTGAAGCGGCAGTCTTCTTTTCATGCCACCGGAGCTTGTCAGTTTTGACAGTCAAATTAGTAAGTAAATCAAAAGGGAAAACGGTTTTTTGTGGTTTTTACATGATATTACATAATTTATCGTGCAAAAATCTATAAAAACACGTATTGTCATCTGAAACACATTATTATTATTATTATTATTATTATTGGAATGAGGATCATGCACTGCGACCACTAGGATCTATTGTGCCCTCTTACTGTTTGTGAGTTACAGCTCCTCAAACAGCCCGATCGATCGCAGGAACGCGACGATGTGGCATGGTCTGAGAGCCCTCATTTTCTCTGTAGACAGAAAGAGGCTCCCCAGAAGAGAGAGCCTCAGTCGGCTGATGGCGGGACACTCCTCAAGCAGGTGCTCTGGAGTCTCATCCCCTTCCAGACACAGTCTGCAAAGACTGTTTTCCCCTAACCTGAGATTATGCAGATGCTTGCGCAGTCTGCAGTGCCCGGTCAAGAAACCCGTGACTATACGAAGAGATCTTTTGCTCAGCTTCAGACAGTCCTCAGTTCTCTTCTTGTTGTAACTGCCTAGCAGTCGCTTGCTCTGTCGTGCCCCATGTGAAACCCGCCAAGCGTCCTCGCATGCGTTGAGCAGATCGATGCGACTGCTCTGACTGATAAACCCTGGTCCTAGCCCACAGAAAGGTTCAGGGCCCTGGAAAGGAGTGCTAGCTCCTCTCCTGGCCAAACTATCGGCGACCTCATTACCGGGAACACCCGCATGTCCCGGTACCCAATATATGGTGACTTTGTTTCTACTGCCCAACCTATTGAGCGCTTCAATACACTGCCAAACCAGTTTGGAGACGATTTTATAAGCACTAAGTGCTTTTATCGCTGCCTGGCTGTCTGAGAAAATGGCTATGTCTCTATGAACGTATCCCCTCTCGAAGTTAAAGGTTGCACATCTTTCAATCGCGTGCACTTCCGCTTGGAAAATGCTGGCGAATTTGCCCAGGGGCTCATGATACTTGAGTCGGGGTCCGCAGACTCCAGCTCCAGCACCCTCATCCGTTAATGATCCGTCTGTGTACCATCTAATAGCATGTGGTTTCACATTATAGGTGGTCGACAGACTAGTCCATTCTGCTTTATTGCTAAGCTCCGTTCTAAAGAGCTTCTCAAAACTAAAAAGGCCCATCTGCGCATCTTGCGGAAAGGCCAGCAGTGTGCCAGTTGCACTAGTGACAGAGGTGATTGCGTTCGCTCCTGTCAATCTTATAATAGATCTGTGCGCACTGTGTTTGATGTAGACATGCAAAGGCGGAAGTCCTAGCAGTACGTCCAGTGCTGAGGACGGGCAGGTACGCATTGCGCCCGAGATGCACGTGCAGGCAAGTCTCTGGAGTTTGCCCAGCTGCCGTTTAGTGACATCCAGGTCAACACGTCCCGCCCATACCACAGCGCCGTAGCTGACTATGGGCCTCACCATTGCTGTGTACATCCACAGAAGGATTTTTGGGGACACACCCCAGTTTTTCCCTGCGAGAGACCTACAACACATTAGGGCTATTGTAGCCTTGCGTACCGCATGCTCAATATGCTTTTTCCACAGTAGTCTCTTGTCTAAGATTACCCCAGATACTTTATCTCCGTAGAGAGTGGAACTATCGTACCCCCAATGGATATGGGTCTTATGGACTTAACTTGTAACGATTGGTGAAAGCGACGATTGGGGTTTTTGCTGGATTGATATCAGCCCCACATCTTTGCACCAGTCCAAGCAAAGTTTAAGACCCAGAGTTATTCTATCACAAAGCGTGTTCTCGAAGTTGCCTTTACAGACAATGGTAATGTCATCAGCGTAGCCTTGGCATTCAAAACCATTAACTGTAAGTTTGACTAGTAGCTCGTCCACCACGAGACTCCAGAGGAGAGGTGATAGGACACCCCCCTGTGGACAGCCTCTGGTGGTTTGGGCCCTGACCGTCAAATTGTTGACAGTGACTTCCGCTATTCTAGTGTCAAGGAGCTTGCCTAGCCAGAGAGTAAGTCCTGGCTCAACCCCTTTTCCCTGAAGCGCCCTAACCACAACATCATGTGCTGTGTTATCAAAAGCGCCCTCTATGTCCATGAAAGCACAGAGAGCAACGTCTTTGGCCTTCACTGAGCATTGAAGACTGTTTACTAGGTCAAGGAGAGCCGATTCTGTCGACTTTCCTTCTCTGTAGGCATGTTGATGATCATGCAGGGGACTGGACACTAGGTACGAGATCCTGATGTGATTTTCAACTATCTTTTCAAGGGTTTTTAACAAGAAGGATGTCAGGCTGATCGGCCTGAAAGATTTGGGGTGAAAGGGGTCCTTTTTCCCCACTTTCGGGATAAAGATCACCCTGGCCGTCCTCCATGCCCTAGGTATGTAGCCCATAGCTAGGCTACCCCGGAAAATACGGATGAGGAACACCATAAGCTGTTCCATCCCTTTCTGTAGATGGACGGGGAGGATACCGTCCGTACCTGGGGCCTTGTACGGACTAAGCGTACCAATGGCCCATCTTATTCTTTGCTCTGTTACTATGGCTGCAGCCAGGCTCCAGTCCGGTCTCCTGATGGGAACCGTTTCGTAACAGCTGTCGGTGTTGGTGATGGTTTTACAAAGTGGAAAGTGAGTTTGCAGGAGAAGTTCTGCCTTTTCCACCTCATTTTCCGTGAAGGAACCATCTGGCCTCTTTAAGCAGAGTTCGGACAACACTTTGCCTTTCGAGATCGACTTAAAGACTCTCACAGCAGGTGTGGCCTGCTCTAGGTTGGAGCAAAATCTCCGGAAATGGGCACGTTTGCTGTACCGGATTTCTTTATTATACTCTGTTAGTTTCTTGGTGTATAAGTCCCATCTGTCACTATTCTTTTTGGCTGTATTAAACAACCTCCTGACCTCTGCTCGAAGCATCCCAAGCTTTTTATTCCACCAAGGGTTATCCCTGTTGGACTCTATGGAGTTGGTTGGACAACTTGCATGATAGGCATGCATAATCGTCTCGCCAACCTCTGTCGAGAGTTGCTCTAGCTCTTCCTGAGAAGAGACCCTCCTACTATGGTTTAGTCTGCTCAGATTTAACCCCAGGTGTGACTGGTAGAGCGGCCAGTCAGTCCGCCGGGGATTCCTGATGACTTACTAATCCTGAAATTACTACTAATGTCGAAGAGGATGATCCTATGATCCGACATTGACGGTTCTGTTGAGACCCTCCAGTTATTAACCAGCCCAGAGGCACCCCCATTGCCGAAAGTAATATCAAGTACTTCGGCTCTATTTTTGGTGATAAAGTGGGTTCAGCCCCCATATTGAACACCATAAGGTCATTAGCTACAAGATAGTCAAGCAAGCACTCACCTCTACTGTTGTTGTCCGTGCTGCCCCACGCTACGCTATGCGCGTTTGCGTCGCATCCCAGCAGCAATGGGAGTCTATTGCTGCTGCAGTGTGCCACCAGATCCTGAACCTCTGTTGGGGGGGCTTCCGCATTATCACCCGGGAAGTAGGCTGACGCCACCACCATACTCCCGAACACGCCAGTGATTAGCACTGCTACGAGGTCCCTGCTGAGAAATTTGGAGAGACAAAGAAAGTTAGTGTTCTTTCGGACCAAGATGCATGCTCTTGGCGATGTCTCCCTAATATCTACAACTAGTTGCGAACTTACTTGATCAAGGCCGCAGATCCTACCTCTGACGACCCATGGCTCCTGGATGAGCACCAGCCCCAGGTCAGACCTGGAGATCAACCTGCTGATGACAGCCGAAGCTGCCCTCGCGTGATGCAGGTTGATCTGTGCCACGCTGGTGGCCAACATCCTTAGAGCTCAGGTTCCCCTTCCGAGAGCGTCAGATATGCCTCTGACAGCGTCCCGGTGGGTGTCCTGCTCATCATCGGACGGCTTCTCATCGCTCCCCGAGCCTACTTCGCTGCGCACGTGTAACCGTGACAAGTCCGAGTCCAGCTCGGCTTCCAGGCTGCAATCGCTTCTGCTTCGGCTGCCTCATCTGAGGGTGCTGCAGCAGAAGAAGTGCCAGGCACAACGTCTGCTTGCACCTTCACAGCCGTCTCTTTCGCGGCTTGCTTTTTGTGCAGCCTGCACCTCAGCTGACCAAATCGGAAACTCACCATCATTCCCCTATTACTGAGGAGTGACAGAGCTTCATCCTCCAAACCAAAGGTCAGCACCTTTCCGCCCTTGGTTTCCAGGCGCCTGAGAATGCGCCACGTCTCGGTGAGAAGACCCTTATTCTGCTCAATGAGCAGTCCAAGTGACTTCTCCACCGTCTCACCAGCCGTGCGTGGCAGGTACACCGTGACGATGTTGGTCTCAGGTATCTCACCTTGCGGGCATGTGCGGAGTTCCACACCCACTGCGGCACTGATGCTGGGCACCTTCAGCTCCAGCCACTTCCTGGCATCCTCGTCCAGACAGTCCACTAGGACCAGACCATCCCGGAATAAGATGCCATTAAAGTTGAGGCTGGCGGTCCAGCCCTTCCTCATCTCCTCTACCAGGGCTGACTCCACCGCCGACAACTCCTCCTTGGTCAGCCGCTTCCTCGGGAATTCACGAGCCAGTATAGCAAGGTTCGTGCCCTTAGCTACACTGGCATACGTGGCCGCCTTCGGTCGCTTAGAACCGCTTGAGGTGCCTTGGCCCTCCGGAGTTGCGTTGCCTCTACCTTTCGGTCTCTTGGGGTCGATGGGGATTTCAGCAGGCGACGTGTGCTGAAGAGGTCGCTTCTTCCCAGCCACGGCCTGACCGTCGATACGCCCAGCTGGAGATACGGTCGGGGCCCGATGCTCCAGCGCTCTCTTGCGAGCCTCTTCCGGCTTCAAGCCACGCTCGAGGTACCGGAGGTACCATTTGCGACCGGCTCCGCTGAGGCCTTGCCTTAGCGGGTCGCCAGAGCCGCCAGGCTGACCCGGTGCCGGTAGAGGCGGCTTCTTGTGCAGCCTCTTCTGTGGAACAGAAGAGGGTGTTGCGGCGTCTCCCCCGCTTGCTGCATTAGCCCGCAGGGCAGCCGCCGGCGCAGTGCCGGCACTGCAGACCCACCCCCTACGTCCGTCCGTTTAGCGGCCTGCTTGGCCGTGCTTTGGGGGACTGGCCCCCGCGCGGCGTCAGCTTGCCGCCTTTGTCCAGAGCCACCTCTTCCATCCGCTCTGCTGCCCGGGTTGCGGTTAAGCCCCGCATGTTTTTTAAAAATTTATTGTTATCCATATAAATCCCACGAGTGTAGGGGAAAGTAGTACCGGCGTGTCATAGCCCCCACTAACACGCCGGGGCCAGGTATACTCACCGAGGCGGCCAGGTATCGGTGAGGCTCCGTACAAATACAGTCGGTTACCCCTGACTGCAAACCAGCCAGTGAGCACGGACCACATAACACTCTGGCTTAGGGGGGTGAAATGGCACCCTTGCCCTAGGACGTCACCACTGCCCGTTGTGAGATGTAGGGGGTAGGAGTTGGGTAGGAAATCATGTGTAGGAGAAGGGTGTGTGTAAGACTATGTTAAGAAGGCGGTCAGACAAGCGCCTTGTCGGTCCCACACAACGGTGTGGTACCCGCTGTTGTCCGGGACTGCTTATTCACGACAAGTCGCTATTCGCAGCTAACCTCTACTAGAGGCCTTGCGCTATCCGCAACCTGCGACCCGTCCGGTGGCCTCAGCTTGCCCACCTCAGAACCATCTCACTAGTTCATCGGTACCAGATCTGAAACACATGTTTGGTGAAAATTTCAGAGCTCTAGCTAGTCTGGAACTTGGTGAACATTTTATTACAAGAATCCAGTACAAGCAAACAAACAAACACACAGACAAGTCAAGTTAAATAAAAGCATGTAAAAAAGAAAAATTGGAACTGCTTCAATCATTGTTATTCCGACATTAGCTCAAACTGAAAAACTTTTAACTTCGTCCTACCCTCACAAGACGTGCATGCATCGTGGTCAGTGCCTAATTAACGACAACTCCCCCTGCGGTCTCTGCGAACATGACTTATGTCGACAACTAGAGAGCATTAGGGCACCCATTAGACCCTCCGACCTTCTTAAATCCCCTCAATTTACAGCCAGTGCTTTTAAAACTAGTGTTTAGTTTAGTAATATATACGAGGTTTCTTCTGAATGTGTAAGTTGTTAAAGTGAACTACTCATAAACGGCATATCAGTTATTAATTAAATTGTTTGTGTCTTTAAGGTTAAGGTCAGATATCGCTATAGCTGAATGTTCGGTAGCATCGATGCTTACACACAAACTGCACACGCTAATTTTGGTTTCTGCTTTGCTACTTTGGATATTGTTTTTGTTTTTAATTGGCAGATAAAAAGAAGCTCGTCATTGTCTGTTCTTAGATATACATATATGTCGTTACCAAATTTATAAGGCGTATTTTAAGAATGATACATAAAATCAGGAATATAAGTTTCTCGCACATGATATTATGCTTGGTTATTCAAGTGAACAAGAGAAGAGACAATACCAAGGTAAACTACACAAGATGACAGTGGCAGAAACCGATGGATTACCGTACCTGCTGCCATTGGCAGAAGGATATCCCTACATGATAACTTCAAACATAGATGTCGCTGATGGGTTAGTAAATGGATCTATTGGTGTCTTGCGACATATCGAACGACAGCAGTCAAATGTAGATGACAATTCTGCAGAAGCAGGACCATCGACCAGTACAACTTCGCCAGCAGCTAAAGAAGAAATTGTTACTTTATGGTTCGAGTTTTCAGAAGAAACAACAGGAACCATAGCCAAAGTTAAATGTCGATCTCACGTGCAAAGCAAGCCAAATACTTTGTCTACAAACTGGGTACCAGTTTATAAGAAAATAGTAATCATTACACTAACAAGAACTATAAAATGCAAACGAAAACAGTTTCCTTGCGTTCCTGCTTCTGCCATCACTATTCACAATTCACAAGGTGGGACGTTTGCTGTCATTGTTTATAAATACTCGTCCAAGCAACCGCAACAGTTGGTGTACGTGGCGCTGAGTCGGGTAACAAGTTTAGAAGGATTGCATATTATCACCGAAAAATATTCTCAATGTCGGTTTAAACACGGACGTGAGGGAAACGATTCACAGACAACAAGAGATATCCGTAACGAATACAGTCGACTTCGTGGACACACACTTCGAACAATTACTGATAATGCAGTAAAATTCTGTAATGACTCAAACAATACAGGACAAACTTTAATAACGAACCTTAATTCACAGAGTTTGTCTGCTGACTTTGCAGATATTGAAAAAGACACAGTGATTCCAAGGTCTGTTTATTTGATTCTAACTGAAACGTGGATGCGTGACAATTGTGATCCAATTTCAATTGAAAATTTTGAATGTGTAACCCGGCAGAATAATCGATCAGATTCTGAAACAAATGCAGCAGGTGGAGTGGCAATTTATAGAAACTTATCATCGACATCCACACCCAAAATTCTCAACTTTGAACTTTCGAATACAACCCGCCTTATTAGAAACACTGGGGACGTTTGATTAGCAGAAGTTACATGCTTCACCGCTGATACCACGTTCAAAATGGTTCTTGGCGCAGTTTATATTCATCCTGGAGCAAGTATTTCTAACATCAGTGTTCTTTTACATCAAGCACTATTTCCGTATGTTTATAACAGCCAGTATGTACATCCCATCATGGAAGTTGATACCGATATACCAATTCTTCTTTGTGGCGACTTCAACACAAAGGTGAAAAATGACGAAACGTTCATAAAATTCATGAAAGACATGTTTAATGTCGATTGTGCATCAGACGTTAATAACTCAACAACACTAGGAGGCACCACCATCGATTTGACTTTTTCAAGACACATTAAACTCGAAAACACTCCCTTTCATTTCCTACTCTTCCTATCATCGTCCTATTCTCAACAGAATAACACAGACTATAAGAAATTAAATATTACACATGTTTAAAAGTTGTAAAACAATTGCTCATTATTTATATAAAAATAAAAACTATTTAATTGTAAGAAAAAAGTTAACATAATTGTATTTCTGCATACAAATAAATCTAACTTGATCAATTTCATTGTGATTTCCAATTACCTCCTTCTCTATACTCAAACTTTACTTGTATAAATTTATTAGCTACGAAAATACCTTTGTATTTTTGTTGTTATTTACATATCAACAACAAAGCTTGAAAACTAAATAATAAATTGCTAGATTTATTTTTACACATTTTCCAGCATGATACTTTTTGCTTCCTGACTTAATTATCATTAAATGTTGCCCGCTTTTATCATATCATATTGTTTTGTTTTGTTGCTTCTACTTCATTCTATTGATGACTAAATCGGCAACAACCTGCAGTCCCTTCTGATAGTGGGAATCAGTTAGCTCTTGAGCAAGCCGTATCGCCTACCATTTTTAAAACCGGTAAAAACAGGCCTGATTGCAAAGGGGTATGGATGCGGCAGGGGTGTACGCTGCCTTAAAGATTATCCGATGCAGATGGGGATGTCATCATATATCTTCCTTCCAAATTTGGTGACTCTAGCTCAGAAGTGGTAAAAGGTGGGGAAAGGGAGCTGAGGAGGTATGGGTGCGCGTGGCATTCAAATTTTTGATGCAGATCTTTGTGGAATGTCAATTGCTATCTTCATACCAAATTTGGTGACTCTAGCTCAAAGGCGGGGAAAGGAGGTGGAATGGGTGGGCGTGGCTCCAAAACTTTGATGCAGTTCTTTGGGGGTCGTTGCCAGTAATCATCCGACCAAATTTGGTGGCTCTAGCTCCACAGCCCTGAAAGATACACGCATTCCCGTTTTTCACAAAGCATTGGGGCAGCTGGGAGCAGCTAGGGCATCGAAATTTTTGATGCACTTTTTTGGCGGCTGCTAGTCGCTATCTGCTCACCAATTTTGGAAGTTCTAGCTGTAATTATGTGCGAAATATGAGGATTTATCGGTTTTGAGTTATCGAATTTATCGATTTGCTAGCCCCCCCAAATATCGTAAAACCCGATTCTTTACACTTAAATTAACTATACCACAGATAAAGAAAATTGGAATGTTGCAAGTCTCTAGCTTGAAGGGTGTGGAAAAAAGTTGCGTTCACACAGACAGACAGACACCATGACGGAAATTGCACAAACCCAAATACAAATTAAAACGCAACTCGAGTTGCCATATTTAATCTTGTAGGGTAAGCACATAAGCTGGCCACAGACACTGGACTTATAGTATGTTCTATGTTAAGTATACGTATAGCATTTGTATACAATCGTATATGTCAACAATTGAGCGATTTATCAACACACCAAAGCATCCAATGACCAACTACTGCAGTTGTTAAGGTGGGTTTTAGAATAAAGAGTCTAATTAAAACGCATTACAGGTGTCCGTTAATCGCAGCGTGCATAATAAGTGCAAGTTAAATTAAAAATACCGTATGAACCCATTTGAAGGCATGTGGTGCATGATATCATCGACTTTATGATCACCAATCAATATCACATGCGACATGCAAAAAGGCTAATCTGAACAAATAGCAAAAGCTATGATTGGTATCAATAATATTTGCTATATGTACTTATATGTATTCCCTTAGACATCACACCCATACTTAGGATTACCTTTTCGCATGCAAAGAGAACTGGAGCTGTGGCCAGACCAAGCTTTAGATCGGCAGCCGTTGGCTTGCCCATTTGCTCTGTGGAGGACACAAAATCAAGCATGTCGTCCACCAGTTGAAAGGCCAGTCCAATGTTTCGTCCATATTGAAAGGCCACTTCTGCGACATTATCATAATCTCGCCTTGAACTAAATCGGTTAAAATCTGAAAACATTAAAAAACATTATAAATTGAAAAGTTGAGATGTCTGTTAATTTGTTTGTCCGGTCGTCTGCTTGAGCCAAACCGTTGAAATATATTTCTTCAGAAAACACTGCCAAATTTGAAACTCTCACCGTTTATTAACCACAAGTGAAAACGTTGCAGTCGACGACAACTGCGGAAACTCTGATACCAAACTGGTGGTAAAAAGCATGCTTGCAAAGGAGAGCTTGGGTGCGGCAATATGGCAGGTCCTTTGAAAACTGTGTGAATTAGATCTTTGGGAAACGTAACCAGCTATTTTAGAAACTATGGAAGATATCAGAATTTCCTTTAGTAAAATGCCCACCGCAGGGCAAACAAAGATCTAAAGCACTCATCGCCAAGTAACTTTCATTAAATTTTGCTAACTAGGGTTGCAAAACTGTAAAAGGTATAGGCGGATTTGTGCGGATTTTTAAGAGTTGTCCCCATATTTGGTGGCTAAAAAATTTTTTATGCAGTTTTTTAGAGACGCTATTTTCTACGTTTTTCATTAACTTTAGCAGATTCAGCTGTAAAGATGTGGAGCATTTTTGGTTTTATCGATTTTATCAAATTTCCAGCTCCTCAGTGAGTGTGCCACCCCAATTTTGAATCTTTATCTGACCAGCCTATAGACAGAGACATTTGAAAAGTTTCACTTGTCTAGCTTGAAGTGTCGAAGAAATTGCGTTCACATAGACTGACGGACAATAAGAATGATAGACATTGCACAAAACCAATATATTCGTTACCTTCGGTATCAGAGTATATAAGTAAGAACGGAGACTGTTGCAGAAACGTTTTAAAACTCAGTACTTTAATTATAAGTCTCACAGTATAATAGAACTAAATTTGAACGTGCACTTTATATAGCGAGTCTTTTTTGTTCACTTTAATGCTTATTGGCGAGTACGCTTTGTCCTGTGAATTCGCCAGACGGTCTGCGCAGTACGTTGCACATGGTGAACGTGCCATTGAGTTACTGCGAGAGTCACGGAACACTACACATCCTTTGCAACATAAGCAACATAGATGTTTTGGTAGGTTGCCGGAAATAAAATTATTATTATCATTTGCCATCACAATTGTTTGGGCCGTGAGGTAGCGATCAGCTACCGCACATTTATGTTTTTCGTTTGTGCCGTCATTTGTGTTATCTTGTGGTTGCATATACCATGCTCCTTTCGCGTTTGCGTAAAATGCAACGCGAAAACAGTACTCCGCTCGCATTTGCGCAAACTCAAACGCAATATAGTGCTCCGCAGGCATTTGCGTAAACACAAACGCAAGATAGTGCTCCGCTTGCATTTTTCGTGAACGCAAACGCAAAATTTTGCTGCGCGCGGTACGAGTTGGTATTTCGCGCGTTCCGGGGGAATGGAGGCTCTGAAAGAAGAAGAAAAAGCTCGAAAATGATATTTCAATTTTTAAAGAAAATATCAGTTTTCGGAGCGGGCCTAAGGCAATCGGTACGCGGAAATGAGTGCAACGGCAACAACAACGCGACAAAAGAGGGCAACGGAGCGACACCAATCACAAAAGCGACAACCACAGGGTGCAACCGCCACAGCAGTAGCAATAACAGCAACGGCCACGATCAGTGGTAGCGCCCGGCAGTAACGTCAGCAGCAGTATATACACACTCCACACACCCGGCATCGACACACAGGCGCACGCACACAGGCATACGCACAACACTCCACACACCCGGCATCGACACCGAGGCACGCACACAGGCATACGCACATACTCCACACACCAGGCATCGACACACAGGCACACACACCCAGGCTTACGCACCCACCCAGGCATATACACACGCACACACCGGCATCCACACTCACCCAGATACACACACACAGAGTTTTCCAAGTGCGGTCGCATTTTTATCTCGCTCCGGCCTGGTGACAATCAACAGCGTATTACCTTTCGGGAAAAATTAAAGCAGTCAGTGTGGTGTTGTGAGTGGCTAGGTAGCTTACCTAAGTGCTTGTTTTTACCACCGCCAGGCGTAAACAAGGTTGTTTTTCGACACTTCCGTCCTGCGGTGGTCCTATCTGCAGTTTTCGGCGCTTTAAGTTGTCGGCGTGACGCTTTGCGGGTGTGTGTTCCTGTGCATTTCTCACAATTGCACTTTCTTAATAGTGTGCTATTTGTGTTTTTTTCGCTTGAACACACTTTCAGCTGTGCTGTTTGTGTTTTGGGTGCCCACGTTCACAGCTGACAACTTGCCAGGGACGTCAAGTTCACTTGCTGCGCAAACAGCCCCATTTCGGCTCCTCCCAATTGAGCAACAGGTGGCGCCACCTGCGTTCGGTTCTTGTACCGACCGCTGGTCTTGAGGTACCACATTTTACGTATGGTTGGCATTCTAGCTTCATGCATCATACATGAGAACATATCAAAGAACTGAGACCACTTGAGTATATCACCATCAAATTTTGGAATGGAGATGCGTGGCAAGTTAATGTTATCGGACACCGTATTATTTGACTTGTCTGTCAGTACGTTCCTAACCTCAGCTTCTGCTTTGAGATAGTCAGTGGCGTCATAGCCTGCTTCCTCCGGGTCCTCAAGATCCTCGTATATTTGGAAGTGGACCTCTTGAAGTTTTGCCCATAATGAGTTTACAATTTCTGCATTAAGGGGCTTGTTTTGAATGGCGCGATTTAATGACTCAATCATCGCCTTTTGCCGACGGCACAATGCCACTAGCTTGGCATTTGTGTTTGCTTTGGCATCAACAATTCCTGCAGCAATGGCGGGTTTTGGTTCCGTCCTATTGCTGGTAGACTGATCTGCAATATCAGCTTGTTCTTTGAAGTAAGTTCTGGTTTTTTGAACCAAATCGTGTACCTCTTCCGAGAACTTGTGGTATGGGTGAGACTCCTCTAACTTAGAGTTTTTGATCAAGACATTGTTGTTCTTGAAAATAGTCCACTTTTCTTCAAGGATTTTGGCCTTGGCTTGGTAGTCGCCAGGTTTTGCCTTCCGCTCTGCTGGGTCCTTTTTTGTGTTCTTTATAAGCCTTGATACCTCCTGGCTTATTTCTTCCTGCGCATCTAGGACATCTTCCAATACGAGTGATTTCTCTGTGCTCATTTTGTCGCCTTGTTGACAATGACAAAGCTACCAGAATCACGGTTGTTAGTTGTTGTATATAGCTCTTTGATTACCAAAGAAGAAGACAGGATCCTTGCTAGGAGTCCTGTGTCGGGGTCACCAAAATGTACCTGTAAAAGGTATGTATGTATTGTTAGCATCCAGTACAAACTGACTGCTTAATTGTTGTCGCAACTGGCACTTGTAACCAGGTGGACTGCGGAGAATAATGAATGTATCTTTGTAGGTTGTACTAAGAACACTGATTTTATTAACGAAAAGTAACAATATTTATAGGAAATAATAGCTTAGTTTTACAGTTTTGTGGTGTCAATTAAAATTAGGTTATTGAGTACTCAGCAGTTGCTTGCAATGCAGAATAGCATATTTAGCGACTACCGGGTTGGCTGACCGCTACTGTTGCGACATATTGCATGCATTGTGCAGTCAGCGATATTCTGTGTGTTCAGCATAATTTGGTGTTGCTTAAAGTTTTATTGGGTTAATAAATGTAGCGCATTGTGTATTGTCTTGACCTAGTTTTACATATGTTAATAATTTGTGTGTCATTCTTACATAGCTATGTGCTGTTATTTGATATCTTATAATATAAATATGTGCTAACTTGTTTATGACTTAACAAAGGGTATAAAAAAAACATACACACGCACACGCCGGCATCCACACATACACCTAGTCCTACATATACTCCATAGCACACACACCCAGCCTTACATATACACACACCAGCACGCACACCCAGGCTTACGCACACACACAGGCATATACACACGCACAGGCACACACACCCAGGCTTGAAAAAGTACGGTCGAGTTTTTCCTGACGCTCCGTCCTTGTAGTTTTTTCGCAGTGCTAAACCTAAAGTGAAAACCGGTTTTCCAAATTAATAAGCGCGTCAATAGGCTGGGCAACTCACCTGTTGTTCTCATCGCCTTTGCCAATCGCGTTCCTCTACCGGGTGGTTGTGGAGTCTCCCTTAAGCCGCGCGCAATCTAGGGCACTCCAACTGGTGTGAGTGGAAATACTACACGTAAACATTACACGTATTGCACACCCCAACTTCATGGTGTGCTGCTTGTGCTTACAAGTGTTTTAGGAATACCACAGTGTCAGCTGATCGCGAGTACCAGGGCTGTGTTTGGCTGTGCCAGCTGAGCGAGAAGCGCTAAGCTACCCTCACTTGCAAATCACAGGTGGCGCCAACACGCAAAGAGGTGTCTCAGCTGTGAGTGGTTCGTGGACAGGGTACAAGTGCAAACAAAATTTTTGTTGCATACGCGCAAGGATATTGCGATAAGCGCTGCATAGCCAACAGGCGCACCACTTGGCGATTTCTCCAGTAGGAAACTCCAAGCAGATTAAGCAGAAGGCCACGGTACCGGCTATTACCAACCCCCTCCGTTGCGGCGGTGCTCTGTGGGGCTCTGGTGACCGAGTCGGGGCGGTATAACCTCCACCAGTTAAAAACCTTAGGGAAACCTTTGGTCAACGCGGGACTGCTTGTAGATCTACAAGTGAGTGGAGACAAGTGGTTATAGTGGAAGGTATTGTGCGCCGCTCGGCATTGCCGAGGTCTCCCCCCCAGGGGAGTGCGCTACCCCCGGTGCGCAGCCTAGTAGCTCCAGGTGACATGCCTGCACCTGCGGCGGCCAGTCCACCCCAATGGAAGAAGCCAGAAGAGGAAGATGTCTTTGTGCAGCTGTGTGCCATCCTGAACGGCCTTAATGCCCTTCTGTTCGGGCAGCGGCATGTAAACCAGCTGATGAGGGACCAAGCAGCGAAGGCACTTAAGCTATACAAAGTCTTCTCTGGCAGAAGCAAGACAGCCTCCAGTGATAGCGCGGATACGGCCACACAGACGTCGCCGATTGCAAAGCTGCCTATTATAGTAGCCGATAAAGTGCAACAGCAGAGTTGCGGTGCTGCGAGGAGTACAGTGACTCCCAAGAGGCGGCGCGAGCTCGAGCCAGGGCAGCGAGCTACGCCCTCAAAGAGGAACAAAACTGACAATGCAAGTCCAGCGGCTTCGGAGTCGGTTCCACGGAATACTTGGCAAACGGCTCAGCGAAAGAAGTCTAGCAAGCTAGCCGGTAAGGCATCTGGCAAGCCACATACGAAGAGCAGATCGGATGCACTGGTAATAAGTACCAGCGAGCTTTCCTACAGCGAAGTTCTGTCGCTAGTTACGCGCAGAAGCGACGTAAAACTCAACGGAGTCCGCGACAAGGTCTCCAAAGCTCGTCGCACAGCAAAAGGTGACCTGCTACTTGAGTTGAATGGAGTAGGCCTGGAGTGTACAAAGCAGCTCAAGGACGAAGTGGAGCTTGTGCTGGGCAAGAGTGCAGTGGTTCGCTCATTTACCGAGCAGACTCACTTCGCCATTCGGGACCTGGACGAGTTAGCCACTAAAGAGGAGATAGTGACTGCGCTGTCAGCGCAGGCAAACATACCAGCCGACGTATGTATCTTCAAAAGCATTCGACCTGGATATGGCAATACACAGGTGGCTCAGTTTCAGTACCAGCAAATCTGGCAAGCAGCATTACTGCCCTGCGCACAGTTCGCATTGGCTTGACCAGCTGCGTCATTCGCCAGCAGGAAGCGCGCACGCGGTGCTACCGCTGTCTGGAGATGGGACATACCGCAAGCAGCTGCCGTCACCCCGTGGATAGATCCAGTGCGCAGGTGTGATTCAGGCCACGCAGCGAGTGTAAGGCGGTGCGAATGCTCTGTGTGCAAGGCATGCTCATCAGCCCAGCGGCATAGTTGTCACTCAGTGGAAGCGACTTGGTGCAGATGAAGTCATCGCTGCCTAACATGCGCACGGCCCGACCTGTGTCGCACAGTGCGTGAACGCTGCAGACTTGCGGCTAAGCGAGCCATACCGGCTTTCTGAGAGCCCTAGATGCGCTTCGGACATAACTGGAAGAGCGGCTCTATGGTCCTGCGGGATTGACGGGACTCCTCTGGTAAATGTACATCGGGACGAAAACTACGTGCGCGCGTCGGTGGGCGGCATATGGTTCTACGCAGTCTACCTACCCCCTAGTCTGCAGCTATCCGAGTTCGCTAACACCCTGGACTCCCTGGTAGCAGACGCAAGAGGCCGTCACCCGATCGTCATCGCTGGAGATTTCAACGCGTGGGCAGAGGAGTGGGGCAGCTCGTCAACCAATGCCAAAGGACGGGGGTTGCTGGAGGCGTTCTCTCTTCTCGATGTGGCGCTCCTAAATCATGGAACGCAGCACACGTTCAGCAGAGCTGGACTGGGTTCGGTCGTTGACATAACATTTGTCAGTAGCTCGCTCTTTAGTTCGTCCACCTGGAGCATCGATGACTCCTTCAATGCAAGTGATCACGTTGCCATATGGTGTACCGTTGGAATACGCCCGGATCACGGTAATACTCCAGCTCACCACTG